>JAGHMJ010000032.1:1783755-1788755 GCA_018749465.1 Paracanthobrama guichenoti | reverse complement strand
TAAAAACCAACCCATTATTTTACAGTCATTTGAGTTTTGACCAAAGCGGTCCTGAGATTCTCTCTCTGTTCTGTCATCAGAGCCGTCAGCATTTAAAGGTCTTTTCAGAGTCACAGGGACGATCCGTGACTGAACACACACAGGCAAAGAGCACAAGTAATGCTGGGTAATTGTGATACAGGATCATACTGCCAAAACCTAAATGATGATAAAACCACGGACAAAACCAATGACCCTGTGTTTCTCTGAGCCTCTGAAGCTCCTTCACACACACACACACACACACAGAGACTGAAGAGCGGATCCTCTGTCACACACACAGATTCAGTGAAGGAGTTATGCACATCACATAATGGTTGTGTTCCCCTCGGTAGAAATCGTGTTCGAGGGGGCACTGCGGTGCGATCGAAAAGGGCTTTTAATGGTTTAATCGTTCATCTCATTCAAAAGATACACCCGACTCTTTAGCATGACGCAAACGGTCACAAGACACGAGAGCCAATGACATTTCACAATCAAAGCTGATGTAACGTTTCTTCGGGCGGCAATTTTTGAATGTGTGCATGATCTTCAGCGGACGGAGACGGATCAACCGTCAGCCTCGTAACACTTGGAATATTTGTACTTTTTGAATAAATTGTGTATCTGCCTGTTATATCCTGTGTTTTATATCATATAATACACAGATGGGTAGGTTTAGGCGTGGGGTTACGTGTTCAAACGTGTCTGAATAGCGTAAATAAAAAATAAATGTAAATGAAATTATGCTGGCTGATTAAATTGAGAATCACATTCCAACATGTCATAATGGCAAAATCATAACTCAGTATAATAAATAACATTCTCAACACGTCTGTGTACAATGCCAAAGATGTCTCACTGAAATCAATCGGGCACCCTGTGTGTTAAAAGTGACGCCGAAGGGTCCTGACCAAGCGTCAATATGTGTCGAGTTGGGTGTGAGAACATGTTGTCTTTTATGATTATTAGATAAGATTCAAGGAAAGAGTTGGAGAAAAGTAACAATGTACCTTTTGACCATTTGGCCTTGAAACAATGTAACAGCAGAAATCTACTCAAGTTACACTGTTTCAAGGCCAAACATTGAAAAGTTACTTTGTTACCCTAAAACACCATGAAGGACATTCAGATCTTCCCTCATCAGTGTGTAAAACACTCATTTATGACATATTGGACAAACATTTTTCAACGTTTTTCCGGAATCTGTCCAGCAAAAGCAGCATCTAATCAGCGTCTGAATCTGGGATCATTAAGAGCTTCCTTTGTTTCAGTCCTGCAGCTTCTCTGCAGATAAATGAAGTCAAACTCAAAGCAGCGAGAACTAATAGTTTCGATTTAGCGCTTTGATAAAGCCAGGAGTCACGGTAAAGGACGAAGACAGCGCAAGGTTGATTGAACGCGTACAAGGGCCGCTATCTCGGCCGTCCTCTCCAAGTCCTCATTATCACAGCACATTTAAATGTAACGACTAATGCAAAGATTAATTGCTTGGCGGCAGATAGAAGCATCCAGCTCTCTCTCTCGCTTTCTCTCTCGTGCTACAGCTTCATTAAAGCTGAGCAGAATGAAGATTGATTGCGTTTTGCCTCTTGGAATGAGAACGAGGCTGTTCGTCATTCCACGCGCTTCGTCATTATTTAATCCTTCTGCTATCAGAGGGGAAAATCTCGGCACACTCCTCCTGAATAAACCATTAGCTGTGCAGTTTCAAATAAAGAAAAGAATCCAGCGCCTAATGAGCGAGAAAAACACTGCTTGGTGTTAGAAGTGACCACAATTATGGAATGGAGTGCAGCTTAAAGTCACCATGAAATCAAAATAGTTTATTAATGGAATATTGCAGTGTTTATCGGTGCACATCATTATTGTGTTAATAATCTTGAGTCAGAATAACTTCATCTCTTCTCTGAGGACGAGGGCGGGGCAACCTGTCACTCACATGAGATCCACCAATAGCAAACCACAACCATCCAATCTACATCTGCTCTTGTTTGAGAAGCGCTTCACTCGATATACGGCACAATAGGGAAGACGAGGCCAGTCTAATGCAATCTTAATCAATTTAAAATATTGTGAATGCAACAACTATAATATAAACTATATCCAACTATATGTGCATACATACAGTATAAATCATATAAAGCAATACATATACTACATATAGCAAACCTTGGCTGCGTGATTGATAATATAGTCTCTAAATATAAACTATACTATCGGCCAGCAATATATTAAAAGTTTTATATAATACATCCAACTTTATACCGCATACATACATCATACTCTATTAAAGTGATTTATACTATACAGCAAATCTTTGCCGTGTGATTGTTGATATTGTCACAATATACACCGGTCAGGCATAACATTATGACCTAATACTGTGTTGGTCCCCCTGACCCGTCGAGGCATGGACTCCTCTAGACCCCTGAAGGTGTGCTGTGGTATCTGGCACTAAGATGTTAGCAGCAGATCCTTTAAGTCCTGTAAGTTGTGAGGTGGGGCTTCCATGGATCCGACTTGTTTGTTCAGCACATCCCACAGATGCTCGATTGGATTGAGATCTGGGGAATTTGGAGACCAAGTCAACACCTCAAACTCGTTGTTGTGCTCCTCAAACCATTCCTGAAGCATTTGTGCTTTGTGTCAGGAGCATTATCCTGCTGGAAGAGCCACAGCCACCAGGGAATACCGTTTCCATGAAAGGCTGTACATGGTCTCAACAATGCTTAGGTAGGTGGTACGTGTCAAAGTAACATCCACATGGATGGCAGGACCCAAGGTTTCCCAGCAGAACATTGTCCAAAGCATCACACTGCCTCCGCTGGCTCGCCTTCTTCCCACAGTGCATCCTGGTGCCATGTGTTCCCCAGGGAAGCCACGCTGCACGCACCCGGCCATCCACGTGATGTAAAAGAACACATGATTCATCAGACCAGGCCACCTTCTTCCATTGCTCCGTGGTCCAGTTCTGATGCTCACGTGTCACTGTTGGTGCTTTCGGCGGTGGACAGGGGTCAGCATGGGCACCCTGACTGGTCAGCGGCTATGCCGCCCCATACGCAACAAACTGAGATGCTCTGTGTATTCTGACACCTTTCTATCAGAACCAGCATTAACTTCTTGAGCAGTTTGAGCTCCAGTAGCTCGTCTGTTTGATCGGACCACACGGGCCAGCCTTCGCTCCCCACGTGCATCAATGAGCCTTGGCCGCCCATGACCCTGTGTCCGGTTCTCCACTGTTCCTTCCTTGGAGCACTTTTGATAGATCCTGACCACTGCAGACCGGGAACACCCCACAAGAGCTGCAGTTCTGGAGATGCTCTGACCCAGTCGTCTAGCCATCACAATCTGGCCCTTGTCAAACTCGCTCAAATCCTTACGCTTGCCCATTTTTCCTGCTTCTAACACATCAACTTTGAGGACAAAATGTTCACTTGCTGCCTAATATGTAATGAAGAGCCGTAATGAAGAGATCATCTGCTGGCTGTGAAACAAATTGCCCCTTGTGGATAATAAAGTAGGATAATAATTAACTAACCTAATCAGTGTTATTCACTTCACCTGATATAATGTTATGCATGATCGGTGTATATATAAAATATCAACTGCTTTATTGCTTGTATCGTCACAAAAAGTGATGATTATTGCCCAGCTCTGCTAAAATGCATGTACCTGTATAAGGCATGAAGACACTGAGCTATCATAAACATCTTATATGAGATGTTAATATAAGAATATTAACTGTTATATTAGCTGCTTTGAAACAATGCACTATATATAAACACATTTGATTCGACGTTCTAGAGCAGAAGCTCCTTTTCAGTGCTGGAAACCTGCAGATCACTTCCAGATTTGTCAGTCTTTCTGTGGAAAAGATCTGCTTCATTACACTGCATCGCGTTTCTCTCTCTTTCTCATCCTCTGGCGCTCGGCGTTGGACTGTAGGACAGGTGCGGTTGGCTCTGCTGTGTTCAAACAGGGAATGTTCTGGGCTCATTCTCAGTCCAAACATTTCCACAGCATGAATCCCTGGCAAATGTGCAGCATAATCTCCTCTAAATGCTTTTATTAAGAGCTCTAATTGGTCCTTCAGAAGCCCTGGAACTAATCCTGAGAGCAGCTGACAGCCTCATCACAGAACACGCCCTCAGCCATTCACAGCCAATCAACTGACAGCTTCATCATAGGACACGCCCTCAGCCATTCACGGCCAATCAGCTGGCAGCCTCATCACAGAACACGCCCTCAGCCGTTCACAGCCAATCAGCTGACAGCTTCATCACAGGACACGCCCTCAGCCATTCACAGCCAATCAACTGACAGCTTCATCATAGGACATGCCCTCAGCCGTTCACGGCCAATCCGCTGACAGCTTCATCACAGGACACGCCCTCAGCCGTTCACAGCCAATCAACTGACGCCTCATTACAGGACACGCCCTCAGCCGTTCACGGCCAATCAGCTGACAGCTTTATCACAGGACACGCCCTCAGCCGTTTACAGCCAATCAACTGACAGCTTCATCATAGGACATGCCCTCAGCCGTTCACGGCCAATCAGCTGACAGCTTCATCACAGGACACGCCCTCAGCCGTTCACGGCCAATCAACTGACAGCTTCATCACAGGACACGCCCTCAGCCGTTCACAGCCAATCAACTGACAGCTTCATCACAGGACACGCCCTCAGCCGCCCACGACCAATCAGCTGACAGGCCAACATCAACTACATTTACTCCATTTACTCTCTTAATTCCTGCTCTTATTGTGAATAATTCATTGATAATCAAAAAATACTATTAAATTACTATTATAAATGAATGAATGAATGAATGAATGAATGAATGAATGAATGAATGAGGTGCACCCATATAGATATTCTGCTCAATTTGATATAGTCAAGAAGATGAGCTATATATAGCATAAATATCTGATATATCACCCAGCCCTATATCAGACTAATAACTCATAAACACG
>JAGHMJ010000032.1:1771255-1776255 GCA_018749465.1 Paracanthobrama guichenoti | reverse complement strand
GGGAAGAAGGCGAGCTGGCGGAGGCAGTGTGATGCTTTGGGCAATGTTCTGCTGGGAAACCTTGGGTCCTGCCATCCGTGTGGATGTTACTTTGACACATACCACCTACCTAAGCATTGTTGAGACCATGTACAGCCTTTCATGGAAACGGTATTCCACAAAATCAAGGGCATCATATGGCCTCTAAGTGATTGAATGCCCACAAATAAGATATGCATGTGAGCCCAGTTCCCATATTATCAAATGCTACTTCATGAAGAACAGTGTGAAAGGTCAGTGTGAGACGGTCACCCGCTCGAGTCACTGCTAGATAAAGCACAGTACCTGCGTTTGGTGTTAATTTCTCACCCTGCTGAGCTGAAAAACACGCAACGCTGACCTTTTCAAATCAGATAACGGCCTCAGAAGACGCCCGTGACTCTGATCAGGGCTTTTCTCTGCTGGATGAGATAATAAAAATGTCACAGACTCAAAATCAACAACGCAGATCGTATTTGACTCTGATGACAGCGACACTGTGACCTTCTGAGTCACGGCTTCAGATCAGTATCTATCAGAGAACCTGCCGTCGCAGCACTTTCCCAGAAAACAGAACGCGGAAGAGTCCCAAATAATTTGGGAAAGATGGAATCTAATTGGTTGAAGAGATAATAAATCCAATTTCTCTTGGGGGCAAAAATATTTAAATTGCAATTAAAGTCATATTAAAGCGGTGACTAAATTATAACTCAATTAATTCAAAGCATCTGTCCTGTGATACAGTGAAGAAGGTAGAAATATTCTGCTGAAAAATACATCTGTTTCTTTATATATATATATATATATATATATTTTAATTACATTTAACATTTTAACAAAAGTAATGATAATTTAACTGCAAAAATATGGCCTTAAAAATAAATATAATTACAAAATATATATATTTTTTTATTTTGGGGTGTGCAATATGAGCCAGACACAAGACACAAAAATAAAAAATAAAACCCAAATATAAAAAAATATATTTTGTAAAAATTATAAAAAAAATATTTTTTTCTTTCTTTTCCTTTCCTTTCCTTTTTCTTGTTTATGCAAAATATATATTTTTTATTTTGGGGTTTTATTTTTTTTTTCCTATATTTTTTTATACAACTAGTCTGAGCAGCAGTTCCTTAAGGGTTAATCAGTCTTACATTTCCATTTATGCCTTTGGCAGATGCTTTTATCCAAAGCGACTTACACTGCATTCAAGGTACACATTTTTACATTTTTGTCAGTTCTTGCTTTCCCTGGGAATCGAAACCACGACCTTGCCTAAGCGCCACGCTCTTATTGCTTGAGCTACAGGAAAGCGCAAGAGAATACTTTTCATATTCAAATCAGAGCAGTTTACATGTTTATATTACTGAATAAAACGTTTCGCAAAAACAATAAAAATATATTTTATTATTAAATATAATATTAAATATATTATTTATTATAAAATATGTTGGCCTCATATTGCACACCTAAAAATAAAATAAAATAAAAATATTTAGCAAAAACAATAAAAATATGGATGATTTATGAATGGAAGTTTAATGGATGGATGGATGGATGGATTATTGGATAGATGGAAGATTGATGGATGATTGGATAGATAGAAGATTGATGGATGATGGATGGATGTATGGATGGATGGAAGATTGATGGATGGATGGATGGATGGATGGATGGAAGATTGGATAGATGGAAGACTGATGGATGGATGATTGATAGATGGAAGATTGATGGATGGATGTATGGATGGAAGATTTATGGATGGATGGATGGATGATGGATGGAAGATTGATGGATGTATGGATGGATGAAAGATTGATGGATGGATGGAAAATTTGACTTGACGGATGGAAAATTGATGGATGGATGGATGATGGATGGAAGATGGATGGATGGATGGATGGATGGATGGATGGATGGATAGATCTATAGATCAGAATCAGCAGGGTCCTGTTAGTCATCACATTTCTTTCTTCAAGACGGGTCGAAACTTTTTAAAGTTTTAAAAATCTGAAAAGTAAGACTGTAATTGTTGGTCAAACTAGTTCTTAAGTCAGAATGAAATGCTCCGTATACTGCCACAGCACTGCATGTTTAGTTCAGTTAGTGAGACGACCGCGTGCCGTTGTTTCAGAGTGTGTCGTGTCCACTGCGGTCCTCAAAGACACGAGATAGTGTAGTGCACTACAAAGAGCCGTTGCCTGCTTACCATCACAAATACAACAAACCCACGTTAAACCTCCACGAGGACGCCCTGCACAAACACAACTTTCCCATTCACGCTTATGCATATCCCATGAGCTTTGTGCCGGGTTTGGGGAAGGGTTTTATTTGGCTAACGGAAATAGAGGCAGAATAAAGTGGAAAGAGACGCAGCTTATGAACGGAAGAGGAAAATCCCACTGATGCAAGAATCTGCACTGAGAGCTGGAGCAGAGAGAACGGCCGGCTTTAAAAGCACCAGGGCAGAAAATGCAAGTTAACACAAAAGCACGTTTGGATGCATTATTGATGCTGCGGCCTTTGCTTTGTTGAGCTGCTTCAGAACGCTTTGATGTGTGTGTGATAACACTCGCACTTCCTCTGCGAGAGCAGATTAAAGCACAAGCTCAGAAAACTCCAGCTCACTCCCAACACAACCCCACGATAAAACTACACTGGAAACATGCTAGAGCTGATCATACACAACCTCTCGGAAACATGCTAGAGCCGATCATACACAACCTCTCGGAAACACGCTAGAGCCGATCATACACAACCTCTCGGAAACACGCTAGAGCCGATCATACACAACCTCTCGGAAACACGCTAGAGCCGATCATACACAACCTCTCGAAACACGCTAGAGCCGATCATACAAAACCTCTCGGAAACACGCTAGAGCCGATCATACAAAACCTCTCGGAAACACGCTAGAGCCGATCATACACAACCTCTCGGAAACACGCTAGAGCCGATCATACACAACCTCTCGGAAACACGCTAGAGCCGATCATACAAAACCTCTCGGAAACACGCTAGAGCCGATCATACAAAACCTCTCGAAAACACGCTTAGAGCCGATCATACAAAACCTCTCGGAAACACGCTAGAGCCGATCATACACAACCTCTCGGAAACACGCTAGAGCCGATCATACACAACCTCTCGGAAACACGCTAGAGCCGATCATACACAACCTCTCGGAAACACGCTGAGAGCCGATCATACACAACCTCTCGGAAACACGCTAGAGCCGATCATACAAAACCTCTCGGAAACACGCTTAGAGCCGATCATACAAAACCTCTCGGAAACACGCTAGAGCCGATCATACACAACCTCTCGGAAACACGCTAGAGCCGATCATACAAAACCTCTCGGAAACACGCTAGAGCCGATCATACACAACCTCTCGGAAACACGCTAGAGCCGATCATACACAACCTCTCGGAAACACGCTAGAGCCGATCATACAAAACCTCTCGGAAACACGCTAGAGCCGATCATACAAAACCTCTCGGAAACACGCTAGAGCCGATCATACACAACCTCTCGGAAACAGGCTAGAGCCGATCATACACAACCTCTCGGAAACACGCTAGAGCCGATCATACACAACCTCTCGGAAACACGCTAGAGCCGATCATACAAAACCTCTCGGAAACACGCTAGAGCCGATCATACAAAACCTCTCGAAACACGCTAGAGCCGATCATACACAACCTCTCGGAAACACGCTTAGAGCCGATCATACACAACCTCTCGGAAACACGCTAGAGCCGATCATACACAACCTCTCGGAAACACGCTAGAGCCGATCATACAAAACCTCTCGGAAACACGCTAGAGCCGATCATACAAAACCTCTCGGAAACACGCTAGAGCCGATCATACACAACCTCTCGGAAACACGCTAGAGCCGATCATACACAACCTCTCGGAAACACGCTAGAGCCGATCATACACAACCTCTCGAAACACGCTAGAGCCGATCATACACAACCTCTCGGAAACACGCTAGAGCCGATCATACAAAACCTCTCGGAAACACGCTAGAGCCGATCATACACAACCTCTCGGAAACACGCTAGAGCCGATCATACAAAACCTCTCGGAAACACGCTAGAGCCGATCATACAAAACCTCTCGGAAACACGCTTAGAGCCGATCATACACAACCTCTCGGAAACAGGCTAGAGCCGATCATACACAACCTCTCGGAAACACGCTAGAGCCGATCATACACAACCTCTCGGAAACACGCTAGAGCCGATCATACAAAACCTCTCGGAAACACGCTAGAGCCGATCATACAAAACCTCTCGGAAACACGCTAGAGCCGATCATACACAACCTCTCGGAAACAGGCTAGAGCCGATCATACACAACCTCTCGGAAACACGCTAGAGCCGATCATACACAACCTCTCGGAAACACGCTAGAGCCGATCATACAAAACCGATCGTTCAATTTAGTGTATCCTTGATTAATAAAACTATTAATTTTTTTTTAAATGTTCTGACCCCAAATTTTGGGCGTTATTGTATGTACAGTTTTTTATTATTATATTTTATGGTAAAGAACATCTAATAAGAATAAAAGGCTATTTAAAAAAAAAGAAAATCACAGAACTGTCCAGACGCATTACAATAATCTGATGCATTTATTCATCACTGTAGCTCAACCGAAAAAGAAAAACACCTTCATGTTAATATTCTAGATCTACAGCAGACATTATTATTCATTACAAGACACAGAACAGATCTCAGTGCATCGAACACACACACACACACCTCAGTGCATCGAACACACACACACACACACACACACACACACACACACACACACACACACACACACACACACACACACACACACACACACACACACACACACACACACACACACACACACACACACACACACACACACACACACACACACACTGTGTGCTGGATATAGATTTGAAAGATTGGATATTTCTCAACAGAAACTTGGCA
>JAGHMJ010000032.1:1706255-1763755 GCA_018749465.1 Paracanthobrama guichenoti | reverse complement strand
GGTGACTGGGGCCGGGGTCTTCGCCAAAGAGCAGCACGAGGATGACCGCCTGAAACACTGCTGGGCCCAGGTACGGGTCGCCGAGGAGAAAGAGCTCCAGTCGGCACCCCACCCCATTCCTCACTTTATGGTAAAGAATGGCCTGCTTTACTGTGTCGCACAGCGCCGGGGGGAGAAAAAAACTCTCTTAGTCGTTCCACGCACCAAGACTGAAGTTGTGATGGAGACAGCCCATCACAGCCGGGCCTTCCGCTTCTGTAACGACTTCTGCCGCCTAAACGAAGTCTCCGAGTGCGACAGCTACCCGATGCCCCGGGTCGACGAGCTGCTGGATCGCCTTGGAAGGGCCCGGTTTATTACGACCCTTGACCTCACCAAGGGCTACTGGCAGGTCCCCCTAACGGAACAGGCGAAACCAAAGACGGCCTTCTCAACCCCAAGCAGCCACTGGCAGTACCGGGTCCTTCCCTTTGGCCAGCATGGGGCTCCAGCCACCTTCCAGCGGCTGATGGACGTCCTCCTGTGGCCACACCAAGCCTACGCGGCCACCTACCTGGACGATGTCGTCGTCCACTCGGAGACTTGGGAAGACCATCTGGAGCGGCTGCGGAAGGTGCTAATGGAACTACGCCGGGCTGGCCTGTCCCAAGTCCACGATGGCGAGGAAAACCCGGTGGTGTATATCAGCCGAAAGCTGACCCCAGCGGAGCAACGGTCCCTCTGCAGTGGATGTCCAGGGCTAAGGATACCAACACCAGGGTGACTCGGTGGTTCCTCGCGCTCCAGGACTTCAACTTCACCGTGCAACATCGACATTTTGTCCAGTACAACAATTTTTACTAAAAAAATATTATTATTATTATTATTATTATTATTATTATTAGTAGTAGTAGTAGTATATATATATATATATATATATATATATATATATATATATATATATATATATATATATATATATATATATATATATGTTAATAATAACAAAATTATATATAATATATGTATTTACATATTTCTGCATATTATTTTATGTAACAATGCATATTTATGCATTACCCTCATAAGAACTTAATGAGAATTGGAGAGAAAATTATTTATTAATGCATATTTAATCCTTATTTATTTATGCATTACAGTAATGAGAATATAATGAATGAAGGTATTTCACTGTCATGGAATGAAATGTCACATTGCAAAAAATCTCACAGGTCCTAAAAACAGGCTTCATTTTCTTTACACAAATTATGATTGCTTATTTTTTGGCCTGAACAGTTCTTGACAGTTTCATGAGATTCCCCCAAATGACTTCATTGTAATTGTGCCTTTAATCATTTAGGCTGTAATGTGCTGAAGGCTCTGTCCTTCACAGCCAAATGAGAGCTGTGATATGAAATCTACATTTCTCATACTAACAGACTCAAAGAGCCACGAGAAACATTGTTTCACAAGGAACAAAGTTTCGCTCCTTTGGTGTGACAATCAATATTTAAAATCACAGTGGGCTGGTGAACCCCTGCCAGAATCAAAGTTAAGGTTTTAACACTGGCTTTCAGAACAAGCACTGGAGCAGCATTCACACTCCCTCTGCCAGAGAACGACACCATACCTTGATGTTCTTTCAGAATGGGTCAAAAAGGCACACACACACGTTGCACATACACACTCACGTTACACACACACACACACACACACACACACACACACACACACACACACACACACACACACACACACACACACACACACACACAAACATGTTACACAAACACACACACGTTGCACATACACACTCACGTTACACACACACACTCACGTTACACACACACACACACTCACATTACACACACACATACACACACACACACACACACACACACACACACACTCGCACACACACACAAGTTGCACATACACACTCACACACACACACACACACACACACTCGCACACACACACACAAATTGCACATACACATACACACTCACATTACACATACACACACACACACACTCGCACACACACACAAGTTGCACATACACACACACACACACACACACACACACACTCACGTTACACACACACACACACACACACACACACACACACTCACATTACACACACATACACACACACACTCGCACACACACACAAGTTGCACATACACACTCACACACACACACACACACACACACACACACACACACACACACACACGTTATTACACACTCACACACACACACACACACACACACACACACACACACACACACTCGCACACACACACAAGTTGCACATACACACTCACATTACACACACACACACACGTTATTACACACTGACATTACACACACACACACACACACGTTATTACACACAAACATGTTACACAGACACACGTTACACACACACAAACATGTTACACACACACACACACACACACGTCACACACACGTCACACACACGTTACACATACATCACACACATTAGACACACACATGCATTACACACACACACACATTACACACACATTGCACCCACACACACACATAAACCTGGCATTGTATATTACGAAAATTGTTGACTCCCATAAGTCGCTTCGGATAAAATAATCTACTAAATGCAAATATATCATATAATGGACATCAATGCTATTTTCAGAAGTGAAAGTAATCAAAGCTTTACCTCGAACAATGATGGTAGTGGATTTCTTGGCTGGGTTGCCCACGTTATTGCTGGCGACGCAGCTGTAGACGCCGGCGTCCTCGGAGGAGACGGCGGGCAGCGTGAGGGTGCCGTCCTTCACCACGCTCTTCTCCGGCAGCGAAGTGGAGCTGCTGGTCCAGGTGAGGGTCGGCGCCGGCTCTCCTCCTGTGGTGATGCACACCAGAGACACCGTCTGCCCCGGGTTCACCACGATCGGATCCTCCACCAACAGCTTTATGGAGGCCGGAGCTGCAAAAGGACACAGGAACTCATGAGCCGGTTTGTTTATAACAGTGGGATGTTTGCGTCTTTTATTTTGAAAGTGCTCCTCTTTAGAGAGGTTATCCAGATCATCAGATGCTTTCTGAACTGATGTTTTCTCATTTTTGTTGTTCATTTTGTTACTGAGAGGAAAGCACAGTACAAATTCACATATTCATCTAAATGTTCACTAACAGTATACACTATATTGCCAAAACTATTGGGACGCTCCTTCAAATCATTGAGTTCAGGTGTTAAATCACTTCATGGCCGCTTCATGGGTCGCTCTCAGGAGCTCAGTGAACTCAAGCGTGGTACCGTGATAGGTTGCCACCTGTGCAATAAGTCCATTCCTGAAATTTCCTCACTACGCTCAACTGTTAGTGGGATTATAACAAAGTGGAAGCGATTGGGAACAACAGCAACTCAGCCACGAAGTGAAATCACAGAGCGGGGTCAGCGCACGCTGAGGGTCACAGTGCGCTGAAGTCACCAACTTTCTGCAGAGTCAATAGCTCCAGACCTCCAAACTTCTGTGGCCTTCAGATGAGCTCAAGAACAGTGCGGAGAGAGCTTCATGGAATGGCTTACATCACCAAGTGCAATGCAAAGCGTGGGATGCAGTGGAGTAAAGCACGCCGCCACTGGACTCTAGAGCAGTGGAGACGTGTTCTCTGGAGTGACCAATCACGCTTCTCTGTCTGACAATCCCATGGACGAGTCTGGGTTTGGCGGTTGCCAGGAGAACGGGACTTGCCTGACTGACTTTTGGCAATATAGTGTATCTCAGTTTTTTTATTAATTCAAAAGCAAAGAACGAAAAAGAAAAAAGTGCCTGAAGAGCCTCACCTGTTTTATTGGTCAGTCTGAAGACGACTTTGCGGTCAGCGATGCCGCACACGTTCCTGACAGAGGCAATGCAGCTGTAGTTGGCGTAGTCCTTGGGTCTCAGGTTCTTCAACTTCAGAATCTTTGTTTCCCCCTGGAGCTCAGAGCGAGAGATAGAGAGAAATGTGTGCAAATGTGTGCTTCATTGTGCTCAATATAAAAAAAGATGCATATAAAAAAAGATGCAGCAGAACTGTATGCAAGTAGATTATTAAGCACATTTACTGTCAAACATGTCAGCCAGGGCCGAAACCACAGCAAGGATTTAAGCAGGAGAATGATAATTAAAAAAGGCCTATTATTCTTAAAGGTGCTCTGTTTATTGACAAAAAGTTTTTTTAGGCTCGGCTGCCTCAGCACTCATCAAGTTCATGATGAGTGAGAGGACCAACCAAGTCAAAGCAGCCGGAGCTTCACTGTTCACAGATTCAAAACATGAATTCCAGGTGATGCTTCAGTTTTAATGGTGAAAGAGTGTGAGGTAAGATAATATCAGACAACTGTTACGATAGAAGTGTTAAAAGACCAACAGTGATGCAAACTACTCAACTTTTGTGACAAATTAAGCCGTTTTGAACTGAATGTGACGAGACATGAAACATTTTATTGTTTCGTATTTTCAATATATTAGGCATATGATTAAGAGTGAACTTGTTTCTTTATTGCCTTAAATCCACTTAAATTATTTAATTATTTAATTCCAAATAACAAAACATTTTAAACAGGGTTATTATAGTTAACTGAAACTGAACATAAAACATTAAAAATGTGTGTTGCTTGAAATGAAATAAACATGAACTTAAAATAAGATATAAAAAAACACTTAAAAAACGCTCATTTAGTTAATAACTCAAACTGAAATAAAAATAAACAAATAAATGAAAAAAATTACAAAAACACAACAAATTTACTAAAACTTTAAATTAAATGAAAACAGAAAATATACAGTATATATATATATATATATATATATATATATATATATATATATATATATATATATATATATATATATATATAAAAACTAGTTCAAATATTGAGGTTTCTTAGTCGCATCATCTAGAGTTACTGGAGTGCCTCAGGGCTCAGTGCTGGGAACGCTTCTCTTCTCCATCATCATCTCATCACTAGATCTGTCATTCATAAACATGGTTTCTCCTATCACTGCTATCATCTAAAGCTACTGATTTCAAGATTTCAAGATTCAAGAGTTTTATTTGTCACACACAGTTATATACAGAATATACAACCGGCAGTGAAATGTGAACAGGTCCGCTCCATGGACAGTGCAAATTCACAGTTAAAAACACAAGGAGGAAATTATATAGAAATAGGATAAAAAAAATATATATATATATATATATATATATATATATATATATATATATATATATATATATATATATATATATATATATATATCTATATCTGTAGAATTATAAATAATCAAGTCAAGAGAAAAAAAAGTAAAAAATAAAAATAAGGATAAAGTGGAATAAAATAATTGAAGTAGACTGTGCAGTGAGTAAACTGTAGACTTATAAATATGTGGTTAACAAATGTATAAGAGTATAATGTGCAAACAGGTTTATGACAGGTTGTTACACAGTAACAACGAGAACAGAAAGTGCAGTGCAATGTCAGTGTATCGATGTTTATCCTGAAGTGAAGTCACGTGACGTTAAGTTCAGGAGTCTGATCTGGAGTACTGGAGTTCCTCAGGGCTCAGTGCTGGGAACACTTCTCTTCTCCATCTTCATCTCATCACTAGATCTGTCATTCATAAACATGGTTTCTCCTATCACTGCTATCATCTAAATCTACTGGAGTGCCTCAGAGCTCAGTGTTGGGAACACTTCTCTTCTCCATCTTCATCTCATCACTAGATCTGTCATTCAGAAACATGGTTTCTCCTATCACTGCTATCATCTAGAGCTACTGGAGTTCCTCAGGGCTCAGTGCTGGGACCGTTTCTCTTCTAACCCTGGAGTGGACCTGTTTACATGGAGCGGACCTGTTTACATTTCACTGCCGGTTGTATATTTTGTATATAACTGTGTATGTGACAAATAAAACTCTTGAATCTTGAATCTCCATCTTCATCTCATCACTAGATCTGTTCTTCAGAAACATGGTTTCTCCTATCACTGTTAAGCTGATTACACACAACTCTACCTCTCATTCCATCCAGATGATCAGACAATGCTCACATCTTGGCCTGCCTGACAGACATTTCTTGATGGATGAAGGAGCACCACCTTCAACTCAACCTTGAGATTGGACTATTGTAATGCTCTCTCCTTCCAGCATCACTGTCAAACCTCTGCAAATGATCCAGAATCCTGCAGCAAGAGTGGTCTTTATCAAGCCGAAGAGAGCGCACGTCACACCTCTAATAAACCTGCACTAGCTGCCAATCGCGCTTGCATCAATTTCAAGACAATGATGTTTTCCTACAGAACAACCACTGGCTCTGCACCCCTATACCTAAACTCACAGACCTATGTGCCCTCCTTGTTCAAGACATGATTATGGCCTCACTGCTATCTTTTAAACGATGAGTTGACCTGCAGGAAAATGATTTAGCATAACCCAATTTCTCACGAGGGAAGTGATGTATCTTCGCTTCAAAAACCAAGTGCCAGTTTTCACAGTGCCAGTGTTTGATTGCATGACCCAATTTCCCCATCGGACCCGAGTTCAATGAGAGAGAGCATGACAGAGAGCTGTGAAAGTGCACCAAGATCTCTCAAACTCTGGGAAATGACTTCTACATGTGTGTGAGTGAGTGTTTTTACTGTAACCCAGTGCACATACGCTCTCATTTCACCATAGTACTGCATGGTGATGCTTGCATTAGCCACATGTTGACTACAGATAAATATTGAGCAAATCTGTCACAAGCAGTGATGCATTAGAGGACTAGCAAACTAATCCATCCCTGGAGTCCATCTGCAAGTAATCTCTCATTTCCATCTTTACTGTAACAGTTTGAGCATCTGAAGATGACATTTTTCAAACTAATAAAGATATGGGATAGTTGTAGGGTTATGCATAAGATCTGGATGTTTCAGTGGTTACTGCTCCTGTACTAAGTGCACTAAATATTTAATATTAAAATTTAAATGCATGCATTTGAATTGAATCTAAAACTTCCATGCATTTGGATTACACAAACAAATTTAATGTGATGTATATTTGTCAGTCATACATAAATGAAATATTTCTGTAACTGAATGTGTTTTAAATACACAATATGGAGGTTTATAGATGTATCATCCATAAGTCCAGTTAGTTTACTATCATTGAGATACTATTACAGTTTTCATTAATATTTTGAATTAGTTTTTATTTTTACATTTTCAGTTCAGTATTTTTAATTTTTAACAGTTAACAAAATAATTCTATATAGCTTTTATTAATTTATTTCAGTTTTAGTTTTAGTTATTTTAGCACATTCATTTAAACTAAATGAAAATGAGAAATGTTTCTTTGGTTTTCAATATTATTGTCACATGTTGTGTTGCCCGGTCACATGTTCCTTTGTTTAGTTTTCCGCCACTCCTGTATCACCCTCATTATGAGTTAATTTGTCCCAGCTGTGTCCTGTTAATTAGTTCATCACCTTGTTTCCCCTGTCTATATAAGCCCTCTGTGTGCCCTCAGTGTTTGTCGGTTCTCGTTTATGCGTTTGTTGGTGTTTTCCCTGTTTGTTTCCCGAGTTTGTGATTAAAGTTCCAAGTTCCAAGTTCCGAGTTCTCCTTCGCCTTTGTGAGTTTGTTCCACACCAAATCCGTAACAATTATAGTTTTGACTAATATTCTGATTCAATTACTTTTAATCGTTTTTTAAACGTCTTTATAGCTTTTATTAATTTCTATTTTTATTTCAGTTTTATTTTTCTTTTCTTTTAATTTAATTTCTTTTATTTTTTAGTTTAGTACATCAAATGAAACGCAATGAAAATGAGAAATGTTGCTTAAATAATTTTAGTTAAAGTGTTACCCATTTTGTTGTGTTTTTATAATTTTTTATATTTTTATATATGTCTATAAGTTATTGATTTAAAATGAGAAATGTTGCCTTGGCAAGAAGCTGAAACTTTTTTAATATTTTATTTAATTTCAGTTAACTTTTTTATGGTTTTAGTTTTAGTTAACTAAAATAATCATATTAGAATACATTTGAACTGCAATGTTTACGACCTTTCCTGACAAATGTGCATTATATTACGTTTATGTTAAAACTGTGTAATGCAAGTTTATATGCAATTCAGATCTTAAATTTAGGCCTACATGTGTTTTGAGTGGGTTTACTAAATGACAAAAAAATGACAGATTAACAGCCGCTAAACCCTAATATACAAAACAAAAAACACAGTGCATGAAGAACTTGTGTTCGCTGTACATTATATCATGAACTTTTCAAAGTATGAGAAATGCACAAGTAAGACGGTTGCGCGACGCGCTCGAAGGCATCGCCGTCAGCTTTCATCAGCGCCGCGAGTTCATCATTAATCTGTATCTCATTACCGTTCCACTGCAAATCCATTCACTGTGACGCGACAGAGCTGCGTTCCTCATTTCAAAGCCAACCTTTGGAATTTTAATTTGTGGGAACGATAACTGTGTCGGCGGCGCCTTATCGTGTTTCGCAACCGCATTACGGCACTGAGACGCAGGGGGTCTTTAGGCCCATCGGTCCTGGAGGCTTGTAAAGCATCTTCCCATCCGAGCGAGACACAGAGCGGCTGGCTTTGATGTGGCGTCCCACTCATCACAGTAGATTATAATATCAGACAGATAGCGCTGCGCCAGTCCTCACAACTAAGAGCTTCCCTGGCTTTCATATTCCGGCGATCATTCACCCTCTCCCCAAACGTAATTTCATTAGGCGGACGCCGGCACCTCTGTCTGTGCCACCTCCTCGTCTGCGTCTGCCTGATATCGGCACTCGCTGTCCTCGCCGTTCGCCTGTCAAGCTCCTGATGGGAAACCAATTGGAATAAAAAATCCTCAAACGAGATCAGAGAGACAGAAAGAATGAACGTGTCTAAATAGGAGTGTACGTGTACAGAAGAATAACGATTTTATCATTTAACTTTGACATTTATGTGTTTGATTATTATATGCATATATCTGCATTCTAAGAAGAAAAGGTTCTATATGGAACCTATTTCAATTCAGTTGAAATTCAGTTCAATAGTTTCATTCATTTTGTTTTAATTAATGTTTTATTTATATTACATTTCATTAATTAAACAGCTCGTAAACATACCTCATGAAATAACGTGTTAAACATGAAAGTATTATGCAATCATTTAATAATTTCTCCTTATATAAAACCTTTTTGGCTGAAGCGTTCTTTAAAATCGAAGTCGAGAACCCTAGAGTTCCATACAGAACCTTTTTGGCTGAAGCGTTCTTTAAAATCGAGTCGAGAACCCTAGAGTTCCATACAGAACCTTTTTGGCTGAAGCGTTCTTTAAAATCGAGTCGAGAACCCTAGAGTTCCATACAGAACCTTTTTGGCTGAAGCGTTCTTTAAAATCGAGTCGAGAACTCTAGAGTTCTATACCGAACCTTTTTGGCTAGAGCGTTCTTTAAAATCGAGTCGAGAACCCTAGAGTTCTATACCGAACCTTTTTGGCTAGAGCGTTCTTTAAAATCGAGTCGAGAACCCTAGAGTTCTATACGGAACCTTTCTGGCTAAAGCGTTCTTTAAAATCGAGTCGAGAACCCTAGAGTTCTACACGGAACCTTTTTGGCTGAAGCGTTCTTTAAAATCGAGTCGAGAACCCTAGAGTTCTACACGGAACCTTTCTGGCTAAAGCGTTCTTTAAAATCGAGTCGAGAACCCTAGAGTTCTACACGGAACCTTTCTGGCTAAAGCGTTCTTTAAAATCGAGTCGAGAACCCTAGAGTTCTATACGGAACCTTTCTGGCTAGAAGCGTTCTTTAAAATCGAGTCGTCGAGAACCTAGAGTTCTATACAGGAACCTTTCTGGCTAGAAGCGTTCTTTAAAATCGAGTCGAGAACCCTAGAGTTCTATACAGAACCTTTCTGGTTAAAGCGTTCTTTAAAATCGAGTCGAGAACCCTAGAGTTCTATACAGAACCTTTTTGGTTAAAGCGTTCTTTAAAATCGAGTCGAGAACCCTAGAGTTCTATACAGAACCTTTTTGACGTAGAGCGTTCTTTAAAATCGAGTCGAGAACCCTAGAGTTCTATACAGAACCTTTCTGGTTAAAGCGTTCTGGCTAAATCGAGCCTTTTTGGCTTACACTTTATATTGATGGACATTGTACTAATTATAAGTAACTTTGCAACTACATGTCAACTTATTCTACTAACCCATAGCATAACGGTCTACTAATACTCTTATGAGAGTTAGTTGACATGTAGTTGTAGTTATTCATAGTTAGTAGAATGTCTAAACTGGACTAGCAAAAAATAAAGTGTCATAATAATCACAATAATCATAATAATCAATAAACAGATCACAAAAAATAACAACACAGGGAACGTTCTGTCAAGGTTCTCTTAAAGTTATGAACAAACGTTCTTCCAGTAATGTTAATAGAACGTTCTTTTAGAGTTATCTGGTCTTTAATAATGCTCTCATTATTTATACATCAATCATGGAATGTTGTTTTGAAACATTTTATTTGGATGTTTTCAATTTTTTTTAATGTAACTACTTGTTCAGAGAACATTTAAAAGTAACATTCCTTTTATTTGTGCAAAATGGAATGTTCATTTTAGACATTTTGAACATTCAAGAACAGTGTGAAATAAAGATCTCTTAACTGTAACAAAACATGGTGTGAGCGAGCCTGGATTTTAATGTTCCTCCTGTGACACACGATAAAGAGAAACAGACAGACAGGACGAGTTTGAGGACGACAAGCCGACTCAGTGAGGGAGCCGATTACGCCGCGGCTATAGCTGTTCTCATGACAACTACAGCGGAAACAACACGAGCTCCTGACGGCTTCCACTGACACGCGTTCTCTTTTCTCGCCGGCCTGAAGCGCGTGTGAAATGGTGAGAGGACGTTTAGCGACAAAGCAAATGCAAAAAGGCTTCAGACGCGGCGCATCTGTGCGCTTTCTGAGGAGCTGCTGAGGGAAGAGCTGATTATCATCTCCGGCTGGTTTACATTCACACTGAGCTTTAGTGGAAAACCTGTTAACATACTCTTGCCACAATTAATTAATGTCTAATTCCAGTTCAGCAACACAAAAATATTTAATTAAATAGTTTACTTTGTACTCCAACCAACAAAAACATACTAGAAAGTACCATAGTATTATCATGCTTTCTTGGACTTGAAAAATACAGTGTAATATTCCTCCAGTGTAAATCAGCTGTTCTCTATGTGAATGTACAGCTGCTGGTCGTATAATTAGAGTATCATCAAAAAGTTGATTTATTTCACTAATTCCATTCCAAAAGTGAACTTGTATATTATATTCATTCATTACACACAGACTGATATATTTCAAATGTTTATTTCTTTTCATTTTGATGATTATAACTGACAACTAAGGAAAATCCCAAATTCAGGATCTCAGAAAATGAGAATATTGTGAAAGGTTGAATATTGAAGACAGCTGGAGCCACACTCTGATCAGCTGATGAACTCAACACACCTGCAAAGGCCTTTAAATGCTCTCTCAGTCTAGTTCTGTAGGCTACACAATCATGGGGAAGACCGCTGACCTGACAGTTGTCCAAAAGACGACCACTGATGCCTTGCACAAGGAGGGTGAGACACAAAAGGTCATTGCAGAAGAGGCTGGCTGTTCCCAGAGCTCTGTGTCCACGCACATTAATAGAGAGGCCAAGGGAAGGAAAAGATGTGGGAGAAAAAAGTGTACAAGCAATAGGGATAACCGCACCCTGGAGAGGATTGAGAAACAAAACCCATTCAAAAATGTGTGGGAGATTCACAAAGAGTGGACTGCAGCTGGAGTCAGTGCTTCAAGAACCACTACACACAGACGTCTGCGAGACATGGGTTTCAGCTGTCGCAGTCCTCGAGTCAAGCCACTCTTGAACAACAGACGGCATCTCGCCTGGGCTAAAGACAGAAAGGACTGGACTGCTACTGAGTGCTCCAAAGTTATGTTCTCTGATGAAAGTCAATCAGGATCCCAGAGTCTGGAGGAAGAGAGGAGAGGCACACAATCCACATTGCTTGAGGTCCAGTGTAAAGTTCCCACAGTCAGTGATGGTTTGGGGTGCCATGTCATCTGCTGGTGTCGGTCCACTGTGTTTTCTGAGGTCCAAGGTCAACGCAGCCGTATGCCAGGGAGTTTTAGAGCACTTCATGCTTCCTGCTGCTGGCCAACTTTATGGAGATGCAGATTTAATTTTCCAACAGGACTTGGCACCTGCACACAGTGCCAAAGCAACCAGTACCTGGTTTAAGGACCATGGTATCCCTGTTCTTAATTGGCCAGCAAACTCTCCTGACCTTAACCTCACAGAAAATCTATGGGCTATTGTGAAGAGGAAGATGCGATATGCCAGACCCAACAATGCAGAAGAGCTGAAGGCCACTATCAGAGCGACCCGGGCTCTCATAACACCTGAGCAGGGCCACAGACTGATGGACTCCATGCCACGCCGCATTGCTGCAGTAATTCAGGCTAAAGGAGCCCCAGCTAAGCATTGAGTGCTGGACATGCTCATACTTTTCAGTTAGCCAAGATTTCTAAAAACCCTTTCTTTGTGTTGGTCTTAAGTGATATTCTCATTTACAGAGATCCTGAATTTGGGATTTTCCTTAGTTGTCAGTTATAATCATCAAAATGAAAAGAAATTAACATTTGAAATATATCAGTCTGTGTGTAATGAATGAATATAATATACACGTTTCACTTTTGAATGGAATTAGTGAAATAAATCAACTTTTGATGATATTCTAATTATACGACCAGCACCTGTATAGTAAAGTGTGATTTATTCCTGTGATCAAAGCTGAGTTTATCATCATTACTCCAGTCTTCAGTGTCACATGATCCTTCACTGATCACTCTCACATGAGGATCTGATGATCAACACACAGTTATGATTATTATCAGTGGTGAGAACAGTTCATATTTCTGTGGAAACTGTGATACAGTTTATCTTTCAGGATTCTTTGATGAATATAAAGAACAGCATTTATCTGAAATAGAATCTTCTGTGACATTATGAATGTCTTTACTGGCACTTTAGATCAGTTTAAAAATTGAAAAATTCACTTAGAAATTGCTAGTAAATTTCACAAATAATTACAAACACACTGAATGCAGTATTTTCTTGTAAAACATATTCCAATCTTTGTTTTATTTGCAACCTCGAGAAACATTTTTTAAATGACAGTAATACCCTGATATTGTACAACTCACATATTCAGGTACAAAAGAATATAAAAGAATCTCATTCCTTTGGCACACATATGATGTTCTTTTTTGTCTTGTTTTTTAGTTTCCAGGTCAGAAAAACAATCTTTTTCTGACTCCATTGGCAGATATTTGTTCTTGTTTTAAACACAAACTCCCTTCATTTTGATGCATTTTTCACAAAGCAAGTCTTAATATCTTCAGTCATTTTGCTTCTCCAGTAAATGTGTATCGATTTAAGAATGTTTAGATGTTTGTACTGGAAAATAATAGTATTACCAGTACTTTCAGCAAGGGTTATATTCTTACCTGGGTAAAGAAGGGCTCGTAGATCTCCACGCCTTTATCGGATCCCTGCGAGAGAACGTCTCGTCCTCGGTGCCAGCTGTAGCGGATGGGAGGGTTGGAGTTCGCCACACAGCGCAGGAACACCGTCCGCTCGTAGTAGAACTGCTCTTTCGCTTCACCTATACTCTGATGAACCGTCACGACGGGGTCGTCCAGATCTGACGAGACACCAAACAGCATCTCAATACATCAGCAAAAACAACGCATGCTCATTCAAGACAGCCTGGAAGAAATCATGCAGGTTCACTTGAGTGTGAGGAAAGTAACTTTTCCTCCACCGAATTCCTCATAAAACATGCAAATATTTTAGAGACACTTGGCACACTTTTCCCATCGCATGTTTTAGTAAAAATCATAAATTAGGTATCAGTCTAAAGCTTAAACACTCACAGTTCATCAGTTTTTGAAATTGGATATAATGGTGCAGGGATTACGTCAAAAACCCGGAAGACTAACTTGCCCCTGGATCCCTCAAGATTTTCTTATGGGGCTTTAAAATAAAAAAGTAAAATAAAGCCTGTGGTAAACATAACTTGCTGATACTTTGTCCTTTTGTAAACTGCACATGCTCACAACCAAAAAACTTAACAAGTTACTTATTAGAAACATTTGTTTTCAAAAATAAACATAAACGGCCCTTACAGCAGGCTCCTCCCCCTAGTGGTCATGTCAGGTTTAAAATTTGGCAGCGGCTATTTACACTATGTAAAAATAGCAATATTTTCTTTGCAATAAACTAAGTGTAAATAGTAGTTAGATGATATTTATACTTATAAATAGTGGTAGATACTATTTGCACCTCAGAGTTGTACATTAAATGGTATGCAATAATAAAGGATTATATTTATTAAAACTATTAAATGGATGCCGCCTTATTGGGACAATTAAACCCTCCTAACACCTACACCTAACCCTAACCACTTCATTCTTAAACACGTTAGACACTTTATTTCTACTTTTAAAATATTTAGTTGTTTGGGTAGTTTTTGTGTTACCCAGATCCTGTGTCAGACGTAACAACCCAGCGTTTGGGTAGTTTTTGTGTTACCCAGATCCTGTGTCAGACGTAACAACCCAGCGTTTGGGTAGTTTTTGTGTTACCCAGATCCTGTGTCAGACGTAACAACCCAGCGTTTGGGTAGTTTTTGTGTTACCCAGATCCCGGGTCAGACGTGACGACCCAGTGTTTGGGTAGTTTTTGTGTTACCCAGATCCTGTGTCAGGCGTAACAACCCAGCGTTTGGGTAGTTTTTGTGTTACCCAGATCCTGTGTCAGACGTAACAACCCAGTGTTTGGGTAGTTTCTGTGTTACCCAGATCCTGTGTCAGACGTAACAACCCAGTGTTTGGGTAGTTTTTGTGTAACCCAGATCCCGGGTCAGACGTAACAACCCATCATTTGGTAGTTTTTGTGTTACCCAGATCCTGTGTCAGACGTAACAACCCAGCGTTTGGGTAGTTTTTGTGTTACCCAGATCCCGGGTCAGACGTAACAACCCAGTGTTTGGGTAGTTTTTGTGTTACCCAGATCCCGGGTCAGACGTAACAACCCAGTGTTTGGGTAGTTTTTGTGTTACCCAGACCCTGGGTCAGACGTAACAACCCAGCGTTTGGGTAGTTTTTGTGTTACCCAGACCCTGGGTCAGACGTAACAACCCAGCGTTTGGGTAGTTTTTGTGTTACCCAGATCCCGGGTCAGACGTAACAACCCAGCGTTTGGGTAGTTTTTGTGTTACCAGATCCCGGGTCAGACGTAACAACCCAGCGTTTGGGTAGTTTTTGTGTTACCAGATCCTGTGTCAGACGTGACAACCCAGCGTTTGGGTCGTTTTTGTGTTACCAGATCCTGGGTCAGACGTGACAACCCAGCGTTTGGGTCGTTTTTGTGTTACCAGATCCTGGGTCAGACGTGACAACCCAGCGTTTGGGTAGTTTTTGTGTAACCCAGATCCCGGGTCAGACGTAACAACCCAGCGTTTGGGTCGTTTTTGTGTTACCCAGATCCCGTGTCAGACGTAACAACCCAGCGTTTGGGTCGTTTTTGTGTTACCAGATCCCGTGTCAGACGTAACAACCCAGCGTTTGGGTCGTTTTTGTGTTACCAGATCCCGTGTCAGACGTAACAACCCAGCGTTTGGGTCGTTTTTGTGTTACCAGATCCTGTGTCAGACGTAACAACCCAGCGTTTGGGTAGTTTTGTGTTACCCAGATCCTGGGTCAGACGTAACAACCCAGCGTTTGGGTAGTTTTTGTGTTACCCAGATCCTGGGTCAGACGTAACAACCCAGCGTTTGGGTAGTTTTTGTGTTACCCAGATCCCGGGTCAGACGTAACAACCCAGCGTTTGGGTAGTTTTTGTGTTACCCAGATCCCGGGTCAGGCGTAACAACCCAGCGTTTGGGTAGTTTTTGTGTAACCCAGATCCCGGGTCAGGCGTAACAACCCAGCGTTTGGGTAGTTTTTGTGTAACCCAGATCCCGGGTCAGGCGTAACAACCCAGCGTTTGGGTAGTTTTTGTGTTACCCAGATCCCGTGTCAGACGTAACAACCCAGCGTTTGGGTCGTTTTTGTGTTACCAGATCCCGTGTCAGACGTAACAACCCAGCGTTTGGGTCGTTTTTGTGTTACCAGATCCCGTGTCAGACGTAACAACCCAGCGTTTGGGTCGTTTTTGTGTTACCAGATCCCGTGTCAGACGTAACAACCCAGCGTTTGGGTCGTTTTTGTGTTACCCAGATCCCGTGTCAGACGTAACAACCCAGCGTTTGGGTAGTTTTTGTGTTACCCAGATCCCGTGTCAGACGTAACAACCCAGCGTTTGGGTAGTTTTTGTGTTACCCAGATCCCGTGTCAGACGTAACAACCCAGCGTTTGGGTAGTTTTTGTGTTACCCAGATCCTGGGTCAGACGTAACAACCCAGCGTTTGGGTAGTTTTTGTGTTACCCAGATCCCGGGTCAGGCGTAACAACCCAGCGTTTGGGTAGTTTTTGTGTTACCCAGATCCCGGGTCAGGCGTAACAACCCAGCGTTTGGGTAGTTTTTGTGTTACCAGATCCCGGTCAGGCGTAACAACCCAGCGTTTGGGTAGTTTTTGTGTTACCCAGATCCCGGGTCAGGCGTAACAACCCAGCGTTTGGGTAGTTTTTGTGTAACCCAGATCCCGGGTCAGACGTAACAACCCAGCGTTTGGGTAGTTTTTGTGTAACCCAGATCCCGGGTCAGACGTAACAACCCAGCGTTTGGGTAGTTTTTGTGTTACCCAGATCCCGTGTCAGACGTAACAACCCAGCGTTTGGGTCGTTTTGTGTTACCAGATCCCGTGTCAGGCGTAACAACCCAGCGTTTGGGTCGCTTTTTGTGTTACCAGATCCCGTGTCAGGCGTAACAACCCAGCGTTTGGGTCGTTTTTGTGTTACCAGATCCCGTGTCAGACGTAACAACCCAGCGTTTGGGTCGTTTTTGTGTTACCAGATCCCGTGTCAGACGTAACAACCCAGCGTTTGGGTCGTTTTTGTGTTACCAGATCCTGGGTCAGACGTGACAACCCAGCGTTTGGGTAGTTTTTGTGTTACCCAGATCCCGGGTCAGACGTAACAACCCAGCGTTTGGGTAGTTTTTGTGTTACCCAGATCCCGGGTCAGACGTAACAACCCAGCGTTTGGGTAGTTTTTGTGTTACCAGATCCCGGGTCAGACGTAACAACCCAGCGTTTGGGTAGTTTTTGTGTTACCCAGATCCTGTGTCAGACGTAACAACCCAGCGTTTGGGTAGTTTTTGTGTTACCCAGATCCTGTGTCAGGCGTAACAACCCAGCGTTTGGGTAGTTTTCTGTGGATGAGTGTCTCAAAACAGTTGGTCACCTGTCTAATAAAACACATAATATAAAGCGTCTTTGGTGTTTCCATGGTTTCTACAATATAAAACCGGAAATTGAGGGTAACACGGCTATGATGTCACTGAAAGGTGACGCACACACGGTCCGTGTCCTGGTTAAAATCGCTTATTTCTCTGGATTTAAACATTCTTGGAAACATTTGGGATAATGTAACACTGTTCTAGTGGTTTTTGAGTAGTTTAGTCCAAAAATCTTTATTGTGCCTTTAATCTTCTATCACCTTTTTACACTTCAATATTCTGTTGAGTGTCTGTATTCCAAAAGCATTCATGAATTACAGCCATGCAGTTAACAGGTTATCATAGCATCAGCTCTGTACGAGTGTGAATCTGCTCGACTAGCAGAAGATAAAGATTTCCTCCGCTGTCACAGTGACGGAAACAGAGAGAGTGAAATACTGCAATGGACGAAATCACTCAACACTTTCATCGGCTTTTCCAAGAGGAGAAAGAGCATAATTTCAGGAGCTGCCGGCTTCACTCTATTTATACTTTCCTCTGGAGGACAGATTGACGGTGTTGATCAATGACCTGACAGGAAGGTCCTGAACACACACCTGCTGGACCACCAGTGTCCTCCAGAAACACACTTATTACTGCATCAGCTTTAGCCCGGACACACATTGATCTTTCATTGCTTTCGAGACTTAAAGGACATATCAGGTAGATTTTGTTGAAGTTGAGATGTTTCTCCCAAAACATACCAAAAATGATGACCAGAGAGAATGAACTTACAAGTTTGATTAAACCATCAAAATAATATGTAATATTTATTTTAAATATGAGGGAAGAACAAAACACTAAACTGGGTTAAGGTATTTATCTGACAAAAAAGGCAAACAGCTACAGGTTTTATTTTACTATGGAATAAAATGCATAGAAAAACAAAAGGCTGGCAGGAAAAAGCAAACACTGGTTGTTTTTCAGGAACTTGACTGGCCTGCACAGAGTCCTGACCTCATCCTGATAGAACACCTTTGGGATGAATTAGAGCAGAGACTGCGAGCCAGGCCTTCTCGTCCAACATCAGTGCCTGACCTCACAAATGCGCTTCTAGAAGAATGGTCAAAAATCCCCATAAACACACTCCTAAACCTTGTGGAAAGCCTTCCCAGAAGAGCTGAAGCTGTTAGAGCTGCAAAGGGTGGGCCGACTCCATATTAAACCTTACGGATTAGGAATGGGATGGCATTAAAGCTCATGTGCGTGTAAAGACAGGCGGCACAACACTTTTGGCAATATAGTGTGTAATATATATGTGTGTGTACATATATGTGTAGAGAGAGGGAGATTACTGGAGTCTTTTTCTGAGAAACATCTTTTTAAAAAAACTGATTTTGAGATATGCTTCATGGTCCTCCTAAACCGGCTAAGGGGGAAAGAGACACAAATGAGCTAATAGTCATACAATAAGAGTCTGGAGCTGCAACATTCATGTAGAGAGACGCTCAGATCACTTGCTGAGATCTATAGAGGACCCGAGTCTGAGATTATTAAGCTTTTATCGTGAGAGTTTGCTCTCTATTTTATCCCGTACCTGTCTATGAGAAATTCTTGAGATATTAAAGAGATTCTAGGCGTGATTCTTCTTTTTGATGGGTGTTTAACAGAGCGCTGAATTGGACCAGATTTACTGGTTTCTCACGGAAACGTTCTCGAGCGTGAAATCCAAATGACACTGTAAATTAGATATCATTTCACTTGCTAATTCTTGCTATTAATACTTTAAAGACATGCATTAGCATAACCGGACAAGATACTTAGTGTGAAAAGCAATATATTCATCATGAACTCCAGCCAGTTTGACCAGCAAATGATATCATGAATCTGAATCAAAACTGATTAGTGCTGACCTTTTCATCCCATAACGACGCAAATAACATCCTCTACTTATATCATTAAGAAATACAGAACACATGGAAAATGTTAATCGGCAAAGATTTTAGTGTCTCCTCTCACTAGCCGAAGACCCAAACATAATCAGCGAGTGGACGCTGCCACCTTGAATGCTGATTCCTCACTTTCATTAAGACATGTTCTGCCCCGCAGGCCCTTAATCAAAATCTAGAGGCGGTCAATACTTCATCCAGGATCCATTATCGCAGCGCAGGTAGGAGCAATTACCTTCACGAAGACAGCTACACGCACACAATGAAGCGATTGAGTCGGGCCATTTTGGCAGAGCAGATTGCTCTAAATAAATACACTGATTCATTACGCCGATGTGGCACCAATTCAGAGCTTGCCTGCCATTTTTGTTTTAGCTGGAACAATGGTTTGTTTGATTATGCAACTATGGGAGTTATATAGTTGACTGTGACACCTGAATCTCACATGCACTCACTGTTTTGAGGTCTATAGGATTGTATTTCAAGTATTGTTAGAGTACATAACCAGTAATAGTGACATTCATGTTTAAATGAAACAAATATCAGCTGTGTGCAAAGACAGACAAATTTGGTTTTTGACCACTGAAAATGGGTAAAATTCAACAATTTACTCATGGAGCCGCATTGAGATCTCCACATCTCTGCAATTTGGCCATTTAAAATGTAGACTCCAAGAGAAAAGTTTGCTGAGAACCAGAATCTAAAAGGATATTGAGATATCTTTAATACTTCTTGAGTTATAGCCATGCAAACTTTGAAAAAAAGTGCTTTGGAAAAAGAACATGTTTGGCTCTCAGGTACAAAGAGGAGAAGAAGATACAGTTCTAGTTTCAACATTATTTGTTCTTCAGACATTCCTCTTTAAAGGGAAAAAAAGCTGTATGCAAAGTCACCCACATTTTGATTTTGACATTTAAAAATCGGTAAAATTCAACAATTCATTGAGCCACATTGAGATCCCCATATCTCTGGGTTTGAACTATACAGGGCCTTAAAAATGGAGATGCCAAGAGAAAAGTTTGTTGAGAACCAGAATCTAGAAGGATATTGAGATATCTTTAATACTTTTTGAGCTACAGGCACGCAAATTTTGGAAAATGGACATATTTATCACTCAGACAGGTATGTTCTAAGCAAATGTTTTGATAGAGGAAAACAAGATACATTTCTAGTTTCAACATTATTTGTCCTTCAGATGCTCCTCTTTAAAAGACAAAAAATGTCAGTGGTATGGAAAGTGACCCACATTTGGTTTTTGACCACTGAAAATGTGAACAGTTTACTCATGGAGCCACATTGAGATCGCTGTTTCTCTGGAATTTAACCATTTTGCCCAATACAATTAGAACTAAAATCTAAAAGGATATTGAGATACCTTTAATACTTCTTGAGTTACAGCCATGCAAACTTTGTGCTTTTTTTAAAAAAAGTCTTACATATAATGCAACAAGGATTGCGTAAATCAGCAGATTTTACTAACAGACCTACCAATCTCTGTGTAAAAATAACATGATGCTGCCATCTTTGTAAAGACATTTTCCCCCTCCTGTAATTTGGCTCCAAATTAACATTTATACAAACATAGTGGATTACTATTCAACTATGGCATTTAATATGTTGGCTTTCACCCCTTTCCCCTCAAAGTGACTATTTTTACACAGAAAACGGCCGCACAAATGTCATCCGGGTCGCCGGTGTCGCGTGTAATCCAGTCAGGACACTGATTAGTGCCGCCCGGTTGGGGTGAATTTAATTCCAGTGCTGTAGTCGACAGCTTGATAGGCCTGATGGGTGTTTTTTCTATAATGACGGCTATAGATTACAGCAGGAGAGCGCTGTGCGTTTGATTAAACCCACAGTCTGCGCCGTCACTGTTGTGATGGCATCTAACGGAGAGATACAGTGAGGAGAAACGCCGCTCGATTCTGCTTATTAAAGTCACGCTGCTTCACTCGCATCATTCTGTGAAGTTTTTATACCTTTAACATGGATTAAACTCAACAGTAAGGTCTGTTCCTGATGCCATGGTTGTAGAGTTTTACTTCCAACATTATCACTATGGAGGACCAAACTCCATTTATAATTTGGACCCTGGTCTAGACATGCTGAAACACGTTTGCAACTGCAGAGTAAAGCACACAAATCTGCTTTGCATGGCATCAAAACGGACACGCTGCAGCAAAAGTTTGAGGATAGTTTGTTTGAAATTCATCATATTCTTAAGCCAGTGCACAAATTTACATGTTTATCCCTGTTTGCTCCCAGCGCCCACTTCATGTTTATGAATAAACTACACACTACAGAAGATGCACATCAGCAGAAAATACTTTCTCATTGACTTAAAGTCATTTGTCCAAATCTCTAACACTACACGGTAAAAAAGAAGAGAATTTTACCTTTATAAAAAAGGTTTGAATGTGAGTTTACAGTAAGAACACGCCGTTTTCATGTGTGTATCTTTAAATGCAAATGAGCTGCGGGTCCCTCCCCCTTATCCAGAAGGGGGCGGAGCCTTTATAGCTCGTGCCTCAGATACTAAGGCTGTTCGAATTTTTGGAATCGATTCCGATTCCTAGTTCTGGAATCAATTCCAAGAATCAAATCCCCACTGTTGTTTTCGATTCTTTTTCGATTTTTTTTTTTTTTTAGAGTCCCAGAGTAAATCCTGCAGGATAGAAGGATTTACAAAGTATCCTTCTCTAAAGTTTTATTTTACAAAATGAAGATACATTTCAATAAATATGATTTTCTGATTGTTCTGATCCAATTTTAAATGGTAATTATGGAATGAAATGTTGTTACATTCGTTACTATAGCAACAGTAGGCTCTCAGGCCATTAATCTGTGCTCTAGGTGCATTTGCTTTCAGAATTATCATTGAATTATAGAAAGAAAAAAAACTGCATTTTATTTCAAATGAAAATAAGATCCTCACATCTGCTGTTGTAGATCAAGCAGCGCTCAAAACCTACTATTGTGGACAACATAACAGTTTCATGATTTAAGCTAAATCATGGCGTTTTTGGGTGCAAAATGTAGTAAACTTGTCCAAGATGCAGAATCACAGAATGACAATAAACACCACTAACCTAAGTGAATGCAAAGTAGGCTAATAATCAGCAATATGCGTTCACATATGCAGCATAAAACGAAGAAAACGTTCTAGTGACGTCATTACGTGATGAGACCGCAAAAGAACCACTGAATTGTTTTATTTTTAACTGGCTCATTGAAACAAACTATCCGAAAGAACCTTTTAGAGAAATGAAATGAACTACTAATCATTATTAGTGAGCGAGAGACAAATTGATAATTAAATCTGTTGAAATGAAAGGGGCTTTTAAAGAGGAGTCGATTCCCCTTGATGGAATAAAAGAGATGCGCCGTGGAATCAGGATCAAATTCGGCCCTGTTCAAACCCAGCCCATCCGGCCCATGAGTTCCCCGTGAATGTTTTTGCTGGGGCTAGGGCCTTAAATTTGAGTAAATAAATAAAACTAGGACAGGGACAAATATGATGGATATTATTGAATTTACTGCAAATGCAGTTAACAAACTTAATATTGCACTTTTGTCACACAGAAATGCACTTGACAGTAAAGCACTGATTTTGAGCTAGGATGCATTAAAGTGAATTTACTGCTATTCAATTCTGTCATCATTTACTCGCTCTCATGTCGTTCCAAACCTGTACGACTCTTCTGTGAAACACAAAAGATATTTTAAAGAAATACGCCTTTAAAAACAATAATATTTTAGAGTTAACACCTAATTTATGTAAGACACTGATATCTACCTTTCATGAGGTTCTCATTGAAATAACATTTCATTAGAACGATTAACTTAATGAACCCTAATGAAATTGTATTTAGGCCTATAGTTTAACTGTAGAAACCGTGATCATAACTGTGGTTTAACTGTGATCATGCTCCTCATTACCATGGGCATATGGTTTCTAAAATAACTTAATAATAATAAACGGTTGAATTTGTAAAAATACAAAAACAGCCTCTATAAGTGATTTATATTCTGCAATATTTGATGTACACTCACCTAAATGATTATTAATTTCTCATGAATGCAATTATCTAATCAACCAATCACATGGCAGTTGCTTCAATGCATTTAGGGGTGTGGTCCTGGTCAAGACAATCTCCTGAACTCCAAACTGAATGTCAGAATGGGAAAGAAAGGTGATTTAAGCAATTTTGAGCGTGGCATGGTTGTTGGTGCCAGACGGGCCGGTCTGAGTATTTCACAATCTGCTCAGTTACTGGGATTTTCACGCACAACCATTTCTAGGGTTTACAAAGAATGGTGTGAAAAGGGAAAAACATCCAGTATGCGGCAGTCCTGTGGGCGAAAATGCCTTGTTGATGCTAGAGGTCAGAGGAGAATGGGCCGACTGATTCAAGCTGATAGATTCAAATCTCCATCAACTGCAAGATGCTATCCTATCAATATGGGCCAACATTTCTAAAGAATGCTTTCAGCACCTTGTTGAATCAATGCCACGTAGAATTAAGGCAGTTCTGAAGGCGAAAGGGGGTCAAACACAGTATTAGTATGGTGTTCCTTTAGGTGAGTGTAAGTAACAACAGCAACATTTTTAATAAGCACATTTCTGCCAAAACACCATATTTCTTCACTGTTAGTAGCTGCAAGGTAAATTATTATAAAGGTGTGGTGGTGCTAGATTGACAAGTTTGTAGTGTGTATTTCCAGTTTACCTCGTCATGTATTTCCACGCTCGCGGCTGTTTTCAGCTGATTCACCACAGAGCCTGTAATGTTCCCATATCACACGACTGTATAAAAAACTACATTCGGAGTCAAAGTGCCGTTCATCACTTCACAGAGCAGCGGCGGCGCTGTGCGGATGTTTGCCTTTTGCAGTTTCCCATGCACTCAAAAAAAGACCTGTCAGTTCAGAAGACAAACCAATGGGCCGCTGTCTCTGCATGATGGGTCAGTCCGTGGAAAAAAATAAATAAATAACCTTGTATCGGCCCCAGAGTGCGTCGGCCCACCGGGAAAATGCCCGGTATGCCAGATTACCAGTCCAGCCCTGCTTGGAACCGAGGAGTCGATTCTTTTTGGAATCGATTCCCAGCCCTATCAGATACTCCAGCAACAACAAAACAGGACAGTGTTGAGCAGCAGAAATGGTGAGTAAACTGCACTGATAGTGTCTAAGATCAAACTCTTTAAGGGTGAAAAAGGCTATTACCTGCAACTAAACCAATGACTTTATCATCACCGTGTACATCTAAAAACAGCCCGTGGTCTAGCCTGTAGAAAAAAGGAGAACAAGTTTGACCTTTTGCCCCCAGCCGAGCTGCAAACACACACTTGATGGATGATTGCACATATCAGGAGCGGCTGTGAAACCGTGACCCTTGCAGCAGCGAGATGAAGTGTCCGTTTCGCCCAACCACTGGAATCAGATTTCAGATGAAAGCTGCTCTTGCCAAGAAAGGAATCAGCTTAAAAAGTGACGCATTTAAACGCAGCCTGAATTCCCTCGTCTGCAATTATGCATTCAGCAAAGCCAATCGATGGATCCTCTCCATCACAAACCGCCAACCTCCAACTGTCAACCGCACTTCATAAAAGAATATGGAAGCCGCGCTCATAATTGGAAGCTTTCCTGTCCATTATTCATGAATGTGAATCTACTGTACGGACTTCAGTTAAGAAGGGTTCATGTAAACAAACCAGCAGTCTCTGGGACTGATTAAACACGCTGCTCTTCCTCAGGGTTTCTGTCCTGCTTTCCTCAACATTATTAAATCAAGATGCATTTACTGGAGAAGCAAAGCGACTGAAGATATTGAGTCAAAAATGTATGAAAATAAAGTGAGTTTGTGCTTAAAACAAGAGCGAGAGATAAGATAAACTTAACTCAAAGGGGAAAATGACCAAAAATATTTCTTACCAACCAAGAAACAGTATCTTGGTTGGTAAGAACTGGTTTAATGTGAGAAATATTGCACATATGATGATTAGGACAAAAATAACTTAATATATTAAAATCATCTAATTATAATCTAAATTAAAATTGTAAAAACACACACAAACAAATCAAGATGTAAACAGAAATCATACGTTCCCCCTAAAATACGGTGGGAAAGGTTTTGGGGAATCACAAAATGAATCACTGTTGATATTAAAATATCCTTGTATTTGTGTTTTACTGCTTTAATGAAAGAAATATTCACATGTGGTGTGAAAAATCACTAGATATCGAAGGATTATTTAAAAATAAATAAAACTAGTTTGAAGACAAACTTCGATGTTGTCTTGACAAAGCCAGGTCTGGAAGTTTAAAATAACGCTGGAAAGCTTTGAAAAGTTTGAAGGTTTTATTCAGAGAAAAAAAAAAAACATTACTAGCATGCTTTAGCATTTTGCTAGCATGTTTTAACATGTTAATGGCATTTTTTTAGCATGTTGTTAACATGTTTTAAAACATTGTTAGCATGCTTTAGCATTTTGATTTCATATGTTGCTAACTTGAATTGACACATTGTTAGCATGAATTTGCACATTGTTAGAATGTTTTCTAGCATTATTTAAGATGTTGCTAGCATGATTTAGCACACATTGCTCACACGTTTTAGCATTTTGATAGCCTGTTGTTAGCATGATTCGTCCTTCGGATGAGACGTTAAACCGAGGTCCTGACTCTCTGTGGTCATTAAAAATCCCATGGCACTTCTCGTAAAGAGTAGGGGTGTAACCCCGGTGTCCTGGCCAAATTCCCTCCATTGGCCCTTACCAATCATGGCCTCCTAATAATCCCCATCCACCGAATTGGCTCTATCACCCCCTGTCCTCTCCACCTATCACTGGTGCCGTTGTACTGTGGCTGCCGTCGCATCATCCCAGTGGAGCTGCACACTGGTGGTGGCTGAGGAGAGACCCCTGACATGAGTGTAAAGCGCTTTGGGTGTACAGTAGTGCATATGAGAGCGCTATATAAATGCCTCATTCATTCATTCATGATTAGCACTTGCTAGCATGATTTAGCATTTAACTAATATGTTGCTGACATGATTTAATGTTGCTACCTTGAATTGACACATTGCTATGATGTTTTAGTACATTGCTAGCATGAATTAGCACACTGCTGGCATGTTTCTAGCATGATTTAACACACATTGTTAGCATGTTTAAGCACAATGCTAGCATTAATTACTATTTTGTTAACATGATTTAGCATGTTTGAATTGGCACATTGTTAGCATGTTTTAGCACATTGCTAGCTTCTCTTAACATGCTTTTAGTGTGTTTCTACAAGTATTTAACCCCTTTTCTAGCATGATTTAGCATTGTTGTTAATATGTTGCTGACATGATTTAACATGTTTCTTACATGATTTAATACATTGTGAGCTTGAATTGACACGTTAGCATTTTTAAGACATAGCTAACATTTAGTAACACATTGCTAGCATGTTTCTAGCATTATTTAACATGTTAGCATGATTTAACACATTGCTAGCATGTTTTTCACATGTTGCTAGCCTATTGCTAACATGATTAGCACTTTATTAACATGATTTTGCATGTTGCTGACGATTTAATATGTTGCTTTAATATGTTGCTAGCATGTTTTAGCACACTGATAGCATGAATTAGCATGTTTCTAGCATTATTAACATGTTAGTAGCATGTTTTAACATTTTGTCCTAGGATAGAAAAGATATAGCATACCGAGTGGTGAGTAAATGTTGGACTCATTGGATGCTTTCAAAACTCCCACAAAGCAACTCTAATACCATAAAACAATTTAAAAACCCATAAAATTCTAACACTCATAAACTCTGTATCCAGGGGTCTTTGTCTTTTACAAGCTGTAAGTCTCAGGGTTATCGCACGTTTCTGATTGCTATCATCTCTCGCATGTGTCGTGTGTTCGCATGCGTGTGGATGTTTGCTTCAGAAGGCCGTCCTGCTGCTTGCCATTCAACAAGCACAAAACACGTCCTGAATAATGCAGCAGACACTCTCACCAGAGAGCCGGAGGAAGAGAGACTGGTTTATGCTCTTCTGGGTCGCCTAATGCAGTCGCGGCGCCTTCATAATCGCTAAACGCCATCACAGATGGGAAGGAACTCAAAGTCATTCCACGTGATCGCACAGAGAGAGAGCTCAGGAGTAGCACAATCAATAAACATCATCATTTATTAAATTACGGGACCTTACCACAAATATGGTATGGTTATGGTAAGGCCTGGTTGAGTTAGTTAGTAGTGTATTGAAACTAGCAGTTATGGTAAGGGGAGGGGCCTGGTTGAGTTAGTTAGTAGTGTGTTGAAACTGGCGGTTATGGTAAGGGGAGGGGCCTGGTTGAGTTAGTTAGTAGTGTATTGAAACTAGCAGTTATGGTAAGGGGCGGGGCCTGGTTGAGTTAGTTAGTAGTGTGTTGAAACTGGCGGTTATGGTAAGGGGAGGGGCCTGGTTGAGTTAGTTCGTAGTGTGTTGAAACTAGCGGTTATGGTAAGGGGCGGGGCCTGGTTGAGTTAGTTAGTAGTGTGTTGAAACTGGAGGTTATGGTAAGGGGTAGGACATTTCCCAAACATGCTGGAAGCACTTGATCAATTACAACACACTGCTCCAGCCGACCAATCAGAGCACATTGTGCTTTTCAGAAGGAGGAGCTTCAGAGAGACAGGAACTAAACAGAGCGTTACTGACAGACTGGGAAGAGAGGAGCCGCAACAATGGAGAATATGAGGAAATAATCAACATTCAAGCAGGAAAACCTGCTCTAGTAGAGCCAGAAACACATGAAGACTGTAAAAGGCTGTTAACATATTAAAATAATACCAGCATTACAGGATTAATGTCAACGCACCGACACAAGACTCATGCATTACACAACATACTGAGTTTAATTCTGCATCAAAAGACAAACATACAGTGTAAAGCAGAGAATCACCTTCGTAATTCTCTTGTTTGGGATGTTCACGCTCATCACAGCACTGAGCGTCGATCCTGGTGCGTCTCTAAAGCAACCTCTCAGAGGATTCGCCTCTCAAGACCTCAGCGTCAATTAAACACCAAACTGATGAGTTTAAAATGATCAGTCTAGGCCGATCGCTTCACACTGCTGCTGATAAATTATGGAGAGCAGACGTTTTGCAGGAAAGTACACATCCCACTGCATGTGCATTTATTAAATATTCAGACTAATTAGCCACACCTACTAAATCAAGCATCACCATTACTAATTATCATAGTTCGTGTTAGTAATTGGAACTAACTAACCATGGCCGTAGCCAGCTATGAGGTCCGGACCTCTGTATTTTTCCGAGGTGTGTATAACAAATGTTGTGAAAAAATGAACACTACTTTAGTGCTGCAAGGATACTGACTCTCTGCAAGGATACTGACCGCTTGTCAATGTCAAAATATTTGAGATGACCAATCAAATTAAAGTAGGCGGGCTTACTGTTCACAGAAGCTGCTGAGCACGGCATGAATTGGCATTTCGTGAGACACTTCAGTGACCGGTGCAAGACCTTTTTGAATTAAAAAAGGACATTAATGAGGCCAATTTCATCAGATCAGGCATAAGATAATGAATGTGTAATGTTTTACGGGCTGAATTAATTTAATAAACTTATTTACCTAGCATTCGTAGCCTTCAGTGAATTAACTTATCTAAGAAAATGCTTAATAAAATATAGGCTAAATATCAGTTGACCTATGTTTACTTTCTTCACTGTCGAAAATGAAAAGACTCTCAGTCAAAGCTCGGGTTTAGGAGGGGAAGAGAAGGAGACTGAGAGAAAAAGAAAGAGTGATGGAAATGAGGAGAAGAGCAGATTTACATTTTTTTTTTGGCCTTCAAACATCTTAAAATGCACCCTGGACCAGACAACCAGTCATAAGGGTCCATTTTTGAAACTGCTGAATAATAATAATCTTTCATTGATGTGTGTTAGGATCGGACAATATTTGAAAATCTGGAATCTGAGGGTGCAAAAAACTCTAAATATGAGAAAATCTCCTCTAAAGTTGCCCAAATGAAGTCCTTAGCAATGCATATTACTACTAATAATACATTTATGATATATTTACGGTAGGACATTTACTAAATATCTTCATGGAACATGATCTTAATATCCTAATGATGTTTGGCATAAAAGAAAAATGTATAATTCTGACCCACACAATGTGTTGTTGGCTATGGCCACAGATAAACCCGTGAGACGCAGCGGGCTCCAGGTTGAGCTCCAGGGGCACAGATATACCCATGAGACGCAGCGGGCTCCAGGTTGAGCTCCAGGGGCACATTTGTGATCACAGAAATCAACATTTTCAACATTCCCCCCTAAATAGCTCAAATTGGGGGCCTTACTGATTTTAAAACTCTGCCTATGGCCCTATAACTAACCTAAGCAAACGGAACCGTAAAGATATATCTGTAGGTGTTCTTGTTTGTGATTGAATTTAAAGATGCATTTAGTAACATTTTATGTGCATACAGACAAGGAAACTCTGCACGTCTTCATAAGGACTGTGTTGCTCTTCTTCGACGGGGCCGGCGGTGTGGGAGCTGATGGCTCTCAGACGGCCCTTACTCTTTCTCTCGGAGATGAAGATGAGGAAATAACGAGAGCCAGTAGGGAAGTCAGAGGAGTAATGAATCTCTTCCTCTGCTCTCTCGGAGACAGCGGCGTCTGCCGGGCTTCATCACCCCGACAATTCATCTCTGCGGAAAACAAGCCGCTGACCTGCGGCGCTCGACAGCAAACTCAGACCGCCACCGAAAACAAGACAAAACAAACACCCCAGCTGAACGGCTCCGCGGAATTGACCAAATCAAGACATACACTACTGAAAACAGAGCTCAAGAAACCTAAAACACAGAGAGACTCGATGATATTTCTGCTATTACTGGAGAACAGCAGAAAATGTTTCTCTTCGGCTGCTTTCATATAACGAATAATATCATTAAAAAACCACTTTCAGATGCAAGAAACCTTGACTAACATTCAATGAGCCATTAAATATGTGACGTGACGGGTGTTATTTGTTTATTTACATAAACAGCCTCTATGATGCTTCATTAATTTCAATTATTTTTTGGGAATCATTGACTAATGACAATGTTTTGCATTTGTTTTAGTTGTAGTTTAATTGCATTATTTTGACAAGACCATTTGAGTAATTAGGATTTATCATGAGAAAACAGAGAATTCAGGTCCGTTAAAGGTGAAGAAATAATTAATAATTTTTTTGCATAATGAAAATAAAGGAAGTGAATAATAAAAAATCAGTGAGCAAGTGCTACAACAATGTATATTTAAAACTGCACATTCCGAATATACAATTTAAATCACACATATGTTCTTTGCATTGGAGTAATGAGAATTTGAGGAGGGGTGGATGTGACCCGGACGTTTCTGGACAGTTTTCGAGAGATTCATCCATACAGGCAATTAAAAAGACAATCCTTACTGAGGGTCACGGGACGCCGGGGGAATACGGCGGATAGCAGAGCTGCTCTCTGAAAAATAACTGCAATAAAAATAGACGAGACGAACAGATGGGAACGGATCCATGTGAGAAGAGGTCTCAAATATGTCCTCTGTGAAAGAGACTAAATAAAAAGTTCATATTTTACAATGTCCTCTGTTTCTATGTGTTAGGGAACGAGGCGCTGGGATGTTCTGACATTTACAGCTCCGTCAGCACTGAAGCTAAAAACATGCCATTTATAAACTTCCCCTTCACATGAGGTCAGAAAACAACATGAAATGACACGCACAGCACAACTGACTTACAGCTCGATTTAACCCACTGAGAGAAGAGAAGATACAAGAGGAGACGGGACAAGAGAAGAGACAAGAAGATACGAGAAGAAACGAGAAGAAACAAGAGATGAGAGGATACAAGAAAAGATGAGAGGAGACTATACGAGAAGAGATGGGACAAGAGACAGGAAGAGAAGATATGAGATGAGAAGAGACAAGAGACAATACGAGAGGATACAAGAGAAGAGACAAGAAGAGACGAACGGGGATGAAAAGAGATGAGAAGAGATTAGATGAAACAAGAGATGAGAGGATACAAGAGGAAACAGGACAAGAGACGAGAAGAGATGAGAAGAGACGAAAAGAGATGAAAAGAGAGACAAAAAGAGACTAGAAGATACGAGAAGAGATGAGAAGAGATTAGAAGATACAAGAAGAGATGAAAAGAGAGATGAAAAGAGACAAGAAGAGACAAGAAGAGACTAGAAGAGTCTAGAAGAGATGAGAAGAGAAGAGATGAGAAGAGACGAGAGAGAGACTAGAAGAGATGAGAAGAGATGAGAAGAGAAGAGAAGAGACTAGAAGAGACTAGAAGAACTAGAAGAGACGAGAAGAGACGAGAAGAGACGAGAAGAGACTAGAAGAGACGAGAAGAGACTAGAAGAGACTAGAAGAGACTAGAAGAGACGTGAAGAGACGAGAAGAGACTAGAAGAGACGAGAAGAGACTAGAAGAGACGAGAAGATACGAGAAGAGATGAGAAGAGACTAGAAGAGACGTGAAGAGACGAGAAGAGACTAGAAGAGACGAGAAGAGACGAGAAGAGATGAGAAGAGACGAGAAGATACGAGAAGAGACGAGAAGAGACAAGAAGAGTCTAGAAGAGATGAGAAGAGAAGAGACGAGAAGAGACGAGAAGAGACTAGAAGAGCTGAGAAGAGAAGAGACGAGAAGAGACTAAAAGATACGAGAAGAGATTAGAAGATACGAGAAGAGACGAAAAGAGATGAGAAGAGACGAAAAGAGAGACAAAAAGAGACTAGAAGATACGAGAAGAGATGAGAAGAGATTAGAAGATACGAGAAGAGATGAAAAGAGAGATGAAAAGAGACAAGAAGAGACAAGAAGAGACTAGAAGAGTCTAGAAGAGATGAGAAGAGAAGAGATGAGAAGAGACGAGAAGAGACTAGAAGAGATGAGAAGAGATGAGAAGAGAAGAGACGAGAAGAGACTAAAAGATACGAGAAGAGAATATGCAAGAGGAGGCAGGACAATTGAAGATACGAGAAGAGATGAGAAGAGACGAGACGAGACGAGAAGAGACTAGAAGAGACTAGAAGAGATGAGAAGAGACGAGAAGAGACTAGAAGATACGAGAAGAGACTAGAAGATACGAGAAGAGAATATGCAAGAGGAGGCAGGACAATTGACGATACGAGAAGAGATGAGAAGAGACGAGAAGAGACTAGAAGAGACTAGAAGAACTAGAAGACACTAGAAGAGACTAGAAGAGATGAGAAGAGACTAGAAGAGACGAGAAGAGATGAGAAGAGACTAGAAGAGACTAGAAGAGACTAGAAGAACTAGAAGACACTAGAAGAGACTAGAAGAGATGAGAAGAGACTAGAAGAGACGAGAAGAGATGAGAAGAGACTAGAAGAGACTAGAAGAGATGAGAAGAGACTAGAAGAGACGAGACGAGACGAGAAGAGACTAGAAGAGACGAGAAGAGATGAGAAGAGACGAGAAGAGACTAGAAGATACGAGAAGAGACTAGAAGATACGAGAAGAGACTAGAAGATACGAGAAGAGAATATGCAAGAGGAGGCAGGACAATTGACGATACGAGAAGAGATGAGAAGAGACGAGAAGAGACTAGAAGAGACTAGAAGAACTAGAAGAGACTAGAAGAGACTAGAAGAGATGAGAAGAGACTAGAAGAGACGAGAAGAGATGAGAAGAGACTAGAAGAGACGAGAAGAAAATATGCAAGAGGAGGCAGGACAAGAGAAGATATGAGAAGAGATGAGAAGAGACGAGAAGAGACTAGAAGAGACTAGAAGAACTAGAAGAGACTAGAAGAGACGAGAAGAGACTAGAAGAGACGAGAAGAGACTAGAAGAGACGTGAAGAGACGAGAAGAGACTAGAAGAGACGAGAAGAGACTAGAAGAGACGAGAAGATACGAGAAGAGATGAGAAGAGACTAGAAGAGACGTGAAGAGACGAGAAGAGACGAGAAGAGACGAGAAGAGATGAGAAGAGACGAGAAGATACGAGAAGAGACGAGAGAAGAGACAAGAAGATACTGAGAAGAGACGAGAAGATACGAGAAGAGATGAGAAAAAGACGAGAAGATACGAGAAGAGACGAGAAGAGACGAGAAGATACGAGAAGAGATGAGAAGAGACTAGAAGAGACGTGAAGAGACTAGAAGAGACGAGAAGAGACTAGAAGAGACGAGAAGAGATGAGAAGAGACGAGAAGATACGAGAAGAGACGAGAAGAGACAAGAAGATACGAGAAGAGACGAGAAGATACGAGAAGAGATGAGAAAAGACGAGAAGATACGAGAAGAGACGAGAAGATGCGAGAAGAGATGAGAAGAGACGAGAAGAGACTAGAAGAGACGAGAAGAGACAAGAAGAGACGAGAAGAGACAAGAAGAGACAAGAAGAGACTAGAAGAGACTAGAAGAGACTAGAAGAGAATATACAAGAGGAGACGAAAAGAGACAAAAAGAGGCGAAAAGATACTAGAAGATACAAGATGAGATGAGACGAGAAGAGACGAGAAGAGACTAGGAGAGAAGAGACGAGAATATACGAGAAGAGACTGCTCTAATTTCAGAGGTGGACCAAGTGGTTATACTTTGCAATTATGATATACAATGTGACATACACATTATAAAAATATAAAATATTCTATTTAAAAAAGTACATTTGGAGTCAGTTTTGATGTCAGGTGAAGGAGGCTTAAAAAGGCACAAAACTCACAGTATCACACAGTATCACAATGATAACGCGATGAAAAAGACCCTGATCGGACAGAGCCGTTATTCTCATTAGCCGCAGCGAGCGTCTGCTAGTGCTCACCAGAGCTGATGAAGATTGGAAAACCAACTGAGCAAAGCATCCTGGGAAATCACCTCCAATCTCCCTCTAATAACCGATCCATAAGCCACCCGCCGGTCTGTGGGACAGGTCCGACAGGGCTAGACGGGTTTCAGAGGGACCGTGATTGCTTTCTGTGCCGGTGAGAGCATCTCATCCTGATTTCTGAGAAGAATGATGACAGCACACTCAAATACTACAGAATTTAACTTGAATTAACATGGAATTCTCATCATTATAATTAGCCTCAAGTCACATAGCAATTAATGATGTGTCTAATGAGAAATTATTCAAACTTTTAAATATTCAAATGTTTTGAATGCGGCACTGAAAGGTTGTAGATGAAAATGCAAGATCATTTGTGCTGTAACTAAAAAATGCTGGGTTGTTTTAACCCAAATTTGGATCAAATATGGACAAACCCAACTGTTGGGTTAAAAAAGTAATAAAAAAAAATTGAACCAAATTTGGTTTGTCCATATTTGACCCAAATTTGGGTTAAAACAACCCAGCATTTTTTAGAGTGTGACACACTTTGGGATTCTTAAAGCATCAGTTCACTTCAACATGAACACTTCCTGATAATCTCCTCACCCCATCTCATCCCAGATGTTCATGTCTGTCTGTCTTCAGTGGAAAAGAAATGAAGTTGAGGAACACATTCCAGGATTTTCCTCCACATAATGGACTTCAATGGGAACCAACGGCTGAAGGTCCAGATCAATGCAGTTTCAGAGGAAGGGCTTCAGAGGCTCTGCATGATCCCAGAGGAATAGGGTCTGATCCAGACAAACCATCGGACATTTTCAAACATTTATATAGTTTTTAACCACGAATGTTCGACTTCGGTGTTGTTCTTCTTCACGGCGTATGACATCATCGCGTCGGAAAGGTAGAAGTGCCGACCCAGTGTTAAAACGAACGTGCAAAGACTAAATCAAACGGCCTTTACACAAATAAAGGTCAAACAGCGATGACGGACGATTATAAAGTTGGAGGAGAATATGAGAACATGAAAATGTCTGATGGTTTGTCTGGATCAGACCCTATTCCTCTGGGATCGTGCAGAGCCTCTGAAGCCCTTCCTCTGAAACTGCACTGATCTGGACCTTCAGCCGTTGGTTCCCATTGAAGTCCATTATGTGGAGAAAAATCCTGGAATGTTTTCCTCAAAAAACTTCATTTCTTTTCCACTGAAGAAAGAAAGACATGAACATCTGGGATGAGATGGGGTGAGGAAATCATCAGGAAATGTTAATTTTGAAGTGAACTGATGCTTTAAATTAAACCTAAAAATAAACATTTTAAATCAAGAAATGTTATAAATAATCATAAATACTGAACTATTTTGAGGTCAATAATGAAATGAAAATGACCAACACTGATTTATATCTGAACAGACTCACCTACAGTCTCAATATAGTGAAAGAGAAATAATTATAGCTATTATATATAATTAATAATAATAAATAATAATAAGTAATAATCATATAATAAATAATACTAATTTAACTGAAAACTGAGAAATAAAGCCAACTTTAAAACTCACTACGAGACATGTGTGCCCATCCTCTGTGACAGCAGCTCGTGTCGTTTCTCTGGTTTTAATCCGAAGCGTTTCTCTCCAGCAAACCTCAGGTTTAATGGAACTGTCCATCCCGCCGACGGCACGCGGGCACATTTACAGAGACAAGCCGGGTGACGTGCTGACAAAGACGAAAGCAGCCCAACACAATTTTTCATGTTTCAGCGCTGAAGGTGTTTAGAGCCTTGGCGTCCAAAGCAGCAATTTCAATGCTAAATAACAATCAAGGCTACAGTGCGCTAAAAATACCGGCGCTGGCAGCGGCCCATCAATTACACTCGGCCCCCGGGGACGGCTTTAGCATTTCTCCAGAGGAACGGCACCTTTCAGAGAGATTCTCCAGCTAATGAAACACACACGGTGAGGCCGGGGAAAAGGGCGCATGTTTAAAACAGTAGCAGGAGGAACCAGTGACATTCAGACTTCACTTTACATTTCATATTCCTGAAACAGCATTTATACAGGGCTGATTTACATCAGTCTCAAACACGCACGGAACCACACACTCTCAAACACGCACGGAACCACACACTCTCAAACACGCACGGAACCACACACTCTCAAACACACACTCTCAAACACGCACGGAACCACACACTCTCAAACACACACTCTCAAACACACACTCTCAAACACACACTCTCAAACACGCACGGAACCACACTCTCAAACACGCACGGAACCACACACTCTCAAACACACACTCTCAAACACGCACGGAACCACACACTCTCAAACACGCACGGAACCACACACTCTCAAACACACACTCTCAAACACGCACAGAACCACACACTCTCAAACACGCACGGAACCACACACTCTCAAACACACACTCTCAAACACGCACGGAACCACACACTCTCAAACACACACGGAACCACACACTCTCAAACACACACTCTCAAACACGCACGGAACCACACACTCTCAAACACACACGGAACCACACACTCTCAAACACACACTCTCAAACATGCACGGAACCACACACTCTCAAACACACACTCTCAAACACGCACGGAACCACACACTCTCAAACACACACTCTCAAACACGCACGGAACCACACACTCTCAAACACGCACGGAACCACACACTCTCAAACACGCACGGAACCACACACTCTCAAACACACACTCTAAAACACACACTCTCAAACACGCATGGAACCACACACTCTCAAACACACTCTCAAACACGCATGGAACCACACACTCTCAAACACACACGGAACCACACACTCTCAAACACGCACGGAACCACACACTCTCAAACACACACTCTCAAACACACACTCTCAAACACACACTCTCAAACACATGCGGAACCACACACTCTCAAACACACACTCTCAAACACGCACGGAACCACACACTCTCAAACACACACTCTCAAACACACACTCTCAAACACACACGGAACCACACACTCTCAAACACGCACGGAACCACACACTCTCAAACACACACTCTCAAACACGCACGGAACCACACACTCTCAAACACGCACGGAACCACACACTCTCAAACACACACTCTCAAACACGCATAGAACCACACACTCTCAAACACGCACGGAACCACACACTCTCAAACACACACTCTCAAACACGCACGGAACCACACACTCTCAAACACACACTCTCAAACACACACTCTCAAACATGCACGGAACCACACACTCTCAAACACACACTCTCAAACACGCACGAAACACACACACTCTCAAACACACACGGAACCACACACTCTCAAACACACACTCTCAAACACACACGGAACCACACACTCTCAAACACACACTCAAACACACACGGAACCACACACTCTCAAACACGCACGGAACCACACACTCTCAAACACACACTCTCAAACACACACTCTCAAACACACACTCTCAAACACACACGGAACCACACACTCTCAAACACGCACGGAACCACACACACTCTCAAACACACACTCTCAAACACACACTCTCAAACACACACGGAACCACACACTCTCAAACACGCACGGAACCACACACTCTCAAACACACACTCTCAAACACACACTCTCAAACACACACTCTCAAACACACACGGAACCACACACTCTCAAACACGCACGGAACCACACACTCTCAAACACACACTCTCAAACACACACGGAACCCACACACTCTCAAACACGCACGGAACCACACACTCTCAAACACACACAGAACCACACACTCTCAAACACACACGGAACCACACAGTCTCAAACACGCACGGAACCACACTCTCAAACACACACTCTCAAACACAGAACCACACACTCTCAAACACACACGGAACCACACACTCTCAAACACACACTCAAACACGCACGGAACCACACACTCTCAAACACACACTCTCAAACACACACGGAACCACACACTCTCAAACACACACTCTCAAACACACACTCTCAAACACACACTCTCAAACACACACGGAACCACACACTCTCAAACACACACTCTCAAACACACACGGAAACCACACTCTCAAACACGCACGGAACCACACACTCTCAAACACACACTCTCAAACACACACTCAAACACACACGGAACCACACACTCTCAAACACGCACGGAACCACACACTCTCAAACACACACTCTCAAACACACACTCTCAAACACACACGGAACCACACACTCTCAAACACGCACGGAACCACACACTCTCAAACACACACTCTCAAACACACACTCTCAAACACACACGGAACCACACACTCTCAAACACGCACGGAACCACACACTCTCAAACACACACTCTCAAACACACACGGAACCACACACTCTCAAACACACACGGAACCACACACTCTCAAACACACACGGAACCACACACTCTCAAACACACACTCTCCACACACACTCTCAAACACGCACGGAACCACACACTCTCAAACACACACTCTCAAACACACCACACACTCTCAAACACACACAACACACACTCTCAAACACACACTCTCAAACACACACGGAACCACACACTCTCAAACACACACTCTCAAACACGCACGGAACCACACACTCTCAAACACACACTCTCAAACACACACGGAACCACACACTCTCAAACACACACTCTCAAACACACACACACACGGAACCACACACTCTCAAACACACACTCTCAAACACACACGGAACCCACACTCTCAAACACACTCAAACCACACACTCTCAAACACACACTCTCAAACACACAACCACACACTCTCAAACACTCTCAAACACACACTTCAACCACACACTCACACACACTCAAACACTCACACACACCAAACACACTCTCAAACACACACTCTCAAACACACACGGAACCACACACTCTCAAACACACACGGAACACACACACTCTCAAACACACACGGAACCACACACTCTCAAACACACACGGAACCACACACTCTCAAACACACACGGAACCACACACTCTCAAACACACACTCTCAAACACACACGGAACCACACACTCTCAAACACGCACGGAACCACACACTCTCAAACACACACGGAACCACACACTCTCAAACACTCTCAAACACACAATCTCAAACACACACGGAACCACACACTCTCAAACACACACTCACACACTCAAACACACACGGAACCACACACTCTCAAACACACACGGAACCACACACTCTCAAACACGCACGGAACCACACACTCTCAAACACACACTCTCAAACACACACGGAACCACACACTCTCAAACACACACACGGAACCACACACTCAAACACACACGGAACCACACACTCTCAAACACACACTCTCAAACACGCACGGAACCACACACTCCACACACTCTCAAACACACACGGAACCTCTCAAACACACACGGAACCACACACTCTCAAACACACACTCTCAAACACACACGGAACCACACACTCTCAAACACACACTCTCAAACACACACGGAACCACACACTCTCAAACACACACTCTCAAACACACACGGAACCACACACTCTCAAACACACACACAAACACACACGGAACCACACACTCTCAAACACACACTCTCAAACACGCACGGAACCACACACTCTCAAACACACACGGAACCACACACTCTCAAACACACACTCTCAAACACGCACGGAACCACACACTCTCAAACACACACGGAACCACACACTCTCAAACACACACTCTCAAACACGCACGGAACCACACACTCTCAAACACACACTCTCAAACACACACGGAACCACACACTCTCAAACACACTCTCAAACACACTCTCAAACACACAATTTCAAACACACACGGAACCACACACTCTCAAACACACACTCTCAAACACACACTCTCAACCACACACTCTCAAACACACACTCCAAACACACACGGGAAACACACACTCTCAAACACACACGGAACCACACACTCTCAAACACACACTCTCAAACACGCACGGAACCACACACTCTCAAACACACACGGAACCACACACTCTCAAACACACACTCTCAAACACGCACGGAACCACACACTCTCAAACACACACGGAACCACACACTCTCAAACACACACTCTCAAACACGCACGGAACCACACACTCTCAAACACACACTCTCAAACACACACTCTCAAACACACACTCTCAAACACACACGGAACCACACACTCTCAAACACACACTCTCAAACACACACTCTCAAACACACACTCTCAAACACACACGGAAACCACACACTCTCAAACACACACTCTCAAACACACACTCAAAAACACACACTCTCAAACACACACTCTCAAACACACACTCTCAAACACACACACTCTCAAACACACACTCTCAAACACACACTCTCAAACACACACCACACACTCTCAAACACACACTCTCAAACACACACACACTCAAACACACACTCTCAAACACACACTCGCAAACACACACTCTCAAACACACACTCTCAAACACACACGGAACCACACACTCTCAAACACACACGGAACCACACACTCTCTTTCAACAACATGTCTGATTTCATGTCGACTCCAAAGATCTGACCTGGTAACCAAAAGGTTTGAATCGTAGTGTTATGGATAAAATATTATAGTTTTTATCAATAATTTAAGAGATTTAATATTTAAGAGATTTCAAATGTATTTTTTAAATGACCCACCTTAACAGTTTGAAGAACTGCTCATATCATTGTAAAAAACATTTTTTAAAGTTGTAAAGTTACTGGAGTTTGTTTTACAAGAAAATACTATTTCAGTCTTCTTCAAAATGTCATGTGTATTTCAGCGTGTTACCTGACGATTCTTTGTAATTATTAGTCATTTGGGTCAAATATGGACACACCCAAACGTTGGGTAAAAATTGTACTTAAAAATGTAACCCATATGTAAACAACCCAGCGTTTTTTAGAGTCCAGCCATTTCTGAGTGAAAATAGTTTCTACACCATTGTTTTGTTTTTGTCAGCGTAGCTTTCATTTGCATTCGGTTTTCTCTTTCTGGTAAGACATGCAGTCTAGATGAAAACACAAAGCCCAAAGTGCCGTTCACATCCATTTAGCAACAACAAAGAAAGCCTTCACAGAAAAGAGAAATCACCAGTGAGATCTCTTCAGTATCTCAACTGTTTCTCACACACAGCAATGAGTGTAAGATTTTTCACCCAAGAAAAAGAGCCCAATAATCTCAGCAATGACTCTAATCTGCAAATCAGAAGCCAGAGATCTCGATATCAATTCAAACGTTTGATCTGATTTGCTCTCCACATTGATTTTAAAGCTCTAGACTCTTACAGGATGATGACTAGTGACTCATTTGCACTCATTTGCATTATTCCAGCTAACAGGGAATGTTCTCAGAAGCTTGGCTAATGTTCTGGAAAGGTATCCCTCAAACAAACATTCTTCCAGTAACGTTAATAAAACGTCATCTGGTCTTTAATAAGATTCTCAAGCACAAAAACATTATTTATACATCATACAATGGAACGTTTTAGTTGGACGGTCATCTATCGTTTTTGAAATGTTTCGGAATGTTCAGAGAACATTCAAAAGGAACATTCCCATAATGTTTGCTAAATGGAATGTTACATTAACTCTTTGCCCACCAGTTTTTGAAAAACATTTTTTAAAGTTGCCAGTCACCGCCAGCGTTTTTGATCATTTTCCCAAAACTGTCATGGCCCCAGAATATTTTGCTGTATGAATATTTAAATATGCAATATATCACAAGAAAGAACAGAGCCTCTGCTTTTAAACAGAAGTAAGTTTCATTAAAAAGCACCATTTTGAGCGAAAAGCTGAGAAAATCTATGTTTTTGTCAAGACTCCATCCAGATCAATCGAGTTCATCAACACGCCAAAGCTTCACAGTCCTACACCTCGTCCTGGGTCAATATTTCATTCAGTAACTTTAGGCAGATCGCGTTATTTTACATGTGCATATGATTACATATGATATCGCCTCGTTTCTGCTTCTTCTTCGTCTGTGTTTTGATCAGGAGGCTCTGTGTAATAGCGCCCCCTACCGTATAACAGTGAAAACACGGAAAATTCTGTGTTCGGCGAGGAAAGAATTAAAGCTTGAAAAAACGAAACGTTTTTAAAACATTTAACTTATGAACTTTCAGAAATTACTTTTTTAAAACTTAATGAGAAGATTAGCTAAATGTTCTTAGAAAATATATTTGTTAGCTGGGATTTCTCCGCAGGACATTAAGAAGAAACATCTGAGATGAACTCACAGTAGACGTCCACCCTGATGGACTTGATGGCCGGTGAACCCAGTCCGTTCTCGGCCTTGCAGTAATACCGTCCACCCTGATGTCTCTGGATCTTTGCGATGTGAAGGGTTTCGTTGAATACGCTGGAGTCCTGGAACCGGTCCGAAACGCTGCCTGCCGTCTTGGTCCATCGAATCTGCATGAGGAACCATTCCACCCATTACTCGCCATTCAAAACTTCTCCCAAGTACACTGCACTTAGCAAACAACGCAGATTATGTTTTTCACTGGTCAATTTGGAGATTTTGCTCTGATTTGCTTCCATAATATGTCATAATCTTGAAAGAAAACATCCAAAATACACATTTAAGATTTTATTATATTCACATCTGTACACTTCAATTACAGTAAATATCTTTAAAAGTTTTAATCTCCACTTCAGCAGCACTTACATACACCAAAACTTCATATCCCATTCACTTGATATGTATGTAACGTGTTATTCCTAAAACCCTTTTTTTTTTTTTTTTTTTTTTTTTTCTGATTTATGAAGTTCTAAAAGGAGATTTCCAAACCCCCTCAGTAAAAACCTCTAACTCTAATATGCCAACAATGTCAAACGAGAATTTTGAATCTGGCTTTATCCAATGTTCAGGTTTATTTTCTGGAAATTAGTGCATATTTAATTAGATAATGCCTCATTTGCATATATGCAAATAACATTCCATAAAACTAATACAAAACAATCAATGCACTGTGATTAATCAACTGTGGAAGTATGGTGGTATCTACGGGTATTAGTTAACATTTCTGCCCTATTTACCTGTGGAGTCTTCAGATTATAGAGACTGCAACAGAAATAATCAACTATTATCTCTTTATACAACAAAACAGCATATCTATAAACCACCCACACTCGACGTACTGCATTAAAACTCTGCTATAAAACTTGTTTGTCAGAAGAAATCTGGAACGCAGGTCAGAAATAAACACGGATGTACAAACAGATGCACCAATAAACACTGAGAACGAAACTTCAATGACCCGGCCTTGAAAGCAAATGAATCACACTGTGAATTAAACTAGCTCTTTACACTTTAGATGCATTCTGCTTTAGTCACAAGTGTTTTTAACAATGTTCAACTCCTTTAGCAGTCGAAAGCCCAACAACTTTCACAGACAGGGATGAGATTTGTGAGAAACTTATTAACCTAATATCCTGAAAACTTTTCAGTTCCAGGATGTTTTGTATGTAGTTTTCGATCCTCAAGTCAGCTCACATTTCTGACATTCCCTTGTGAAAAGGAAGCACACTTTAGCATACTTTTGAATTATGGATAATAATATACTTTAAAAGAATTTACTGAAGTGTGAACCGAATGCAATGTTTTCAGACACTTAATTGCATGTTATTTACAATTAAATTAAACATATTAGTTTAAATTTACATTAAATGCAATATGAGTGCATTTTGACCCACTTAAGTAGTTTATCTTTATGTCATTTCATAATTATTACTTATGTTGTCTTTGAAAAATATGCTTAGTGAAACTGCTGAATGTACTGACAAACATTTCTGGTAAACTAAAATGTACTTTTCTATGGAATATTTTTTAAGCGTGTAGCGCTGAAACCCTATTGTAACTGTTACATTTCCCAAGGATCAGCATTCTCTACTAAAAGTGAGCGGGCAGACCAAACCGTGAGTCCTAGAGACTTGAAACTTTGAGGGCTGGTAGTACTCACACCGTCTCTAACGTCACCAAGGCTCGCCCCGATTGGCCTGACGGGGGCACTACAGCGCTCAAAAGTACGAAATGGCTCAATGAAAAAAATTGTGAAATTTCAGATGTTTTGGATTTTTTGAAAAAACGACTTTTGTGAACTAGTCCTAGGTTTTTGGCCCGATCGGAACCAAACCAGTGCAGCAAGATTCTCTGGAGTCTGATTGTCAATAGTTTTCAGAAATTTCGGTTCACGGTTCCTAAAGGCTGCTCAAGTGGGAGGAGCCACTTTTACTAAAATGGCTATAACTCGAGAACGTAACTAGATATTTTCACCAAACTCTCAATTTCAGATCATGTGAAAAAAATTGTGATGATTGGCCACTTGGTGGCGCTATAACAGGAAAAAAACATGAAAATGGCTATAACCACCCAACCGCTAGTCTAATTGACTTTTAAAAAAGACATGCATTGCTTTGTACACTGTGCCATGATAGACTAAGAGGACGTTGGCGTATCTCAAAATACATGGCCACCATCAGCCAATTAAGTTTGAGCACCTATTAGACAAGGTTACCGGAGGCCGATTAGAAAGAAACTTGGTGGGCATGTTCAACTCATGGCTCTAGAGGTCTGTAATCACGTGGTGTTTCACACATAAACACAATATTCATATCATTTGATAGATCTCCCCATACTGGACAACTTTGCCTCAAGAACCAATGTTCAATCAAATCGTTCATTAAATATTTGCAATTATGTAAAACTTTTGCAAACTAGTGCTAGGTTTTCACTCAATCTGAATAAAAACAATGCAGTAAAATTCTCTGGGCACTCTCTAGGTCAATAATTATCAAAAATGCTGAACTTTGCCCTTTTGGGTAGTTATAACAGGGTCATGTAGAAAATGGGTGTGGTAAAATATACTCTTTAGCCTATAAATCCTAAACGAAAGGTCAGAACATCATGAAAATAGGTGAGCACAAGCGATATATGATTCTAAAGAAGCACGCAAACTTTTAGGGAGATTGGACCATAGGTGTCGCTATAACAGTTAAAAAGATTTAAAAAACATATATTCCTATGGTAAATTGCCTGTATTGGCTGTAAATGGCAGAGGTGGGACCAAGTCATTGTTTTGCAAGTCACAAGTAAGTCTCAAGTCTTTATATTTAAGCCTCGAGTCAAGACAGGCAAACCTGCTACTTTACTTTTTACTCAGAGGAAACATGCAACATGAATGCATTTACATCATTTTTTTTTTTTTTTTTTTTTTTTTTTCAAATTGTAAATGGTTTGCTGGTACTTGTGTATTTAAATGCCTGGAGGAAAAAACTATGTTATTTATGTTTTTGACATAACAGTTGTGATAAATGACAACTGACAAGCGCTCGCTGAGTGAGTGCCTCTCTGGCTCAGTGCCAAAAGTGCGAAAGCGGTGTGATCATGCTCTGCAGAGACAGTCCTACAGTGATGATTACCATTCATCCTCACTCTACCTTCAGAAGGTAGGTCAAGTCTTTCCAAGTTGAGTCGCAAGTCATCCAATTTGGGACTTGAGTCAACAATCCATAGTCTTTTCCATCTATGATCTTAGGCCCCATTTACACTGCATGGTTCAAGTGACCCAATTCCGATTTTCCCTCTCATGTGGCACAGATAGGATATGACATGTGAACGTGTGAGCAGGAAAAAAACGCACAAATTCCGATATCCTCAGATCGGATTCAGGCCTCACTCATATGTGGTAATAAATCCGATATGATTCGGATATGTGCATTTGCGTCCGCCATGTAAGCGTTCAGATCGGATATTCCCCAGTAAATGTGAGTCGTACGGAGGCGAATGACGTCAACTCAGGTGGACACGAACTGTGATCACATGACACTAATGGCGCGATGGAAGACGAAGGCAATGTTTTGCTGACCTTTAAAGAAAGTGCGGAAAGCAAAACATTGAATCATTTCAATCTGCATCCATTGCATATCGTGCCATTTTACTTCCTTTATCGGGTCAGAACGTCTTGGGTTGTTTCGCAGTGTATAGTGTAAATGCAAATATCGGATACAGGTCGCTTTTAAAAGATGATGTAAGCAGGTCGTCCAAAAAAATCACCAAATGGGAATTATGCATCAAAACCTGCAGTGTAAATGCGGCCTAAGTGGATGCATGCTTGCTAAATAAAACAATATCTTTTTGCGCATATGTGCTTAAAGGCCTTAAAAATTTCGTGTCGTGTATTTAAATATATTTGTAATGATTACGTTGAAATTTAGTACATCTAAAATGTATTAACATCAAATAACACACTACAGTTAAATGTACAATCAAGTGCTTTACACATGTATGTTAGTCAAGTGTACTTTAAAGCACGACAAAAGATTATTAAACCATGAATATACTTTCAAATAAAACTTAATTTGGAATGAAGTGCACTCTCTTTAAGTACACTTAAGTGGTCTTTTATTTCATTATTATTATTATATTATCTGCAAGTACAGTTCTTTAAAACTCTACCTATAATATTTGATGTGCACTACACTACATTCAGTGCATTTAAGCACACTTCTTTTTCACAAGGGTTTTGTTCCGTTTAAGTCGCATCTTTCCGCCGTGTGTGTGAAGATGCTGTGTGGCACTATGTCACAGTCACTCGTTTGTCAAACAAATGCCAGCGTGAGTCCTCCGGGAGCCCCTCCTTGCCATTTTCGTCTTGACAATGCCAATGTCAATTTAGCTGTGCTAAGGCGTTGTGTATTCTGCGGAGTCGAGCGGAGTGACAAGGTGAACCACATGCTGCCATCCGCTTTATTTCAGCATCACGTCCCAGTCGAAACACAGATGAACTGTCGTGTTCCTGTAGAGGCGAGGGGAGGATCTGATGGGGATTCAACGTCCCAGTCATGGGATCTAGGGGAAGTCAGGACATGCAGAAGGAGGGTCTGTTTCTGTCAGTCTGCAACAACTCAATAGTCCTATAAATTTAACCTCTAAAGAGAAAAAAGATCAATAACCGTACAAAGAAAGCATTGATGCATTAACATTTTGTAATAATGTTTTCAACTCTGATAATAATCATAAATGTGTGTTGATCATCAGATCCTCATGTGAGAATGATCAGTGAAGGATCATGTGACACTGAAGACTGGAGTAATGATGATAAACTCAGCTTTGATCACAGGAATAAATCACACTTTACTATATATTCACACAGAGAACAGCTGATCTACACTGGAGGAATATTACACTGATCTACTGTAAACATTAAAACAAACTTTCCAACCCTAACTTTGCTAGGTGTTATTACGTGTTTTTAGTGATTACATTAGCAAATCCACCACACACAGTCAGCTCAATCAGGGAATGTTAAACTTCACAAACATAATCCATAATAATAATTCAAAAGTTTTGGAGCGCTCCATGTGATCTCTGAAGGCACGTGAGCGAAGTATTTGCGTATTTAACACACAACATGATGTTTCTGAGTGAAAGCTGGAGCCTGAAAGGACAGACAGACTCTAAATCCTCACTGTCGGCGCTTTGTGATTAATCTGACAGGCATTTCAAACTGAGGTGTTGTTGTGAATATGAATCGAGCCGGCCGGGATCTCTGTGAGAAGATTCAACAAAGACGAGCTCTCTGCCGGAAACCCAGCAACAAAATAAAGGCCTGAAATACACAGGTGCTTGTCAAAACTGCTGAGAGAAAAAGAATCAGCCTTTTAACACACAGTTCAAATGATTCAAGGTAGAGCAAAAAGTCTGAGGACAGTGAACTTTCAGACATGGTGTTCAAAGAACCTATATTATGCCCTTTGTGTGCTCTACTAGAGCAGGTTTTCCTGTTTGAATGTTGATTATTTCCTCATATTTTCCATTGTTGCGGCTCCTCTCTTCCCAGTCTGTCAGTAACGCTCTGTTTAGTTTCTCTATGAAGCCCCTCCTTCTGAAAAGCACAATGTGCTCTGATTGGTCAAGCGCTGCCAGTGTGTTTGCAAAATGTCCCGTCCCTTACCATAACCGCCAGTTACAGCACACTACTAACTAACTCAACCAGGCTCCGCCCCTTACCATAACCGCCAGTTACAGCACACTACTAACTAACTCAACCAGGCTCCGCCCCTTACCATAACTGCCAGTTTCAACACACTGCTAACTAACTCGACCAAGCCCCGCCCCTTACCACAACCACCAGTTACAGCACACTACTAACTCAACCAGGCCCCGCCCCTTACCATAACCACCAGGTACAACATACTACTAACTCAACCAGGCTCCGCCCCTTACCACAACCACCAGTTACAGCACACTACTAACTCAACCAGGCCCCGCCCCTTACCATAACCACCAGGTACAACATACTACTAACTCAACCAGGCTCCGCCCTTACCACAACCACCAGTTACAGCACACTACTAACTCAACCAGGCCCCGCCCTTACCATAACCACCAGGTACAACATACTACTAACTCAACCAGGCTCCGCCCTTTACCACAACCACCAGTTACAGCACACTACTAACTCAACCAGGCCCCGCCCTTACCATAACCACCAGGTACAACATACTACTAACTCAACCAGGCTCCGCCCCTTACCACAACCACCAGTTACAGCACACTACTAACTCAACCAGGCCCCGCCCCTTACCATAACCACCAGGTACAACATACTACTAACTCAACCAGGCTCCGCCCCTTACCATAACCGCCAGTTTCAACACACTGCTAACTAACTCAACCAGGCCCCGCCCCTTACCATAACCGCCAGTTTCAACACACTGCTAACTAACTCAACCAGGCCCCGCCCCTTTATTCTGCATATGAATTATTTAAAAGAGGAATATTGTGTAACATTTGTTCGGAACTTTACAGAGCTCTTTCATTCTCAAATGGCAACATTACTCACTAAAGAGAGATGAACATGGGAGAAAAAAGCATGATAGATCCTCTTTAAGAAATAAATCAACCTGTGAGACCATCTCAGTGAGCGCCTGTTGATTTTAAGGAAATCTAGTATTAATATCCTCGTGTCATGTTGGCATTAGTGCTTATAATCCTCCATTTGTCGCACGTCTCTCGGATTATGCCACCAGTCGAGCGGACGTCCCTCCGGACAGAAGATCTCGTTTACCCACCGTAATGCCATCAGAAGCACATTTGAGTCCTGAAAGCCGTGCGGATGCCAGATTCAACAGTGCTTCATCCCGAGAATGTCTTTCAGTGCACTGCAAAAAATGATCCTTCCTCAGTGTTTCTGTCTCATTTTCCAGCACAAATCTCAACATTCTCAAGTGAGTTTGTGCTTAAAACAAGAACAAATATCTGCCAATGGAGTCAGAAAAATAAAACTTAATTCAAAGGGAAAACACAATGATTTTTCTGACCCCATTGGCAGATATTTGTTCTTGTTTTAAGCTCATACTCAATATCTAAAGTCATTTTGCTTCTCAAGTAAATATATCTTCCCTTACAGAAAAACCACATGATTTTCACATGTGGAGTACAACGTTCCCATGTCAAATCCAATGGGGAATGTTTTTCTGAAAGGGTTGATTTAAAGGCCTTTAATCAGGTCCCTGGTGCATCTACCATCCCAGAAAATGTGAAAAAGTTCAACCCAGTAACTGTTTTAGTAAGCCTTTCTCTGCAAGCCTGTGGAAAAACAAGCCGCTCAGATTTTTCTCCCCTTCTGACGTAGGAAGGAGATCTATTATAATATTACCGGCCCTTAATCTGCATATTTCCACCCACTGCGCTGACGGACTGTCCTGTATTATAGTTTCTGTCCTCAGTCAGTTGTACACTGTCCGCCATTTTCTCTTTTCCCTCGCTGTAGCGACAACAATTCAAGTCTTGTAAGTAATGCAGGTGCATCGCCTGAACGAGGGACAATTCAAGGCCGGTTTTGCCCAAAATTTCAAGCTCAAGGATGGATCAGTACCAACTATTCCAACACCTGACCAACACCTGACCAACACCTGTGAAGAGACGACTCCAACTCCTGCGAGGACTTCAGATGATGCAGCTCTGCATCAACACACACCCATGCTCATTTCTGTATACCCTAATCATTAACAACATGTATTCTTATTCATTTTTTTGTGATTTACATTAATTATTATACTGATTAATAATACATTGTTAGCTAATCTGTGTGCTTTATGTACATTTCTGATATACATAACGTGGACAAATCACTTTAAATTGTAATGTAGACGTTTGCATTTTCTGTGAAGCTGCTTTGAAATGATATGTATTGTGAAAAGCGCTATACAAATAAATGTGAATTGAATTGAACTATTCGCGATCCAGCTTTATAGTCTCCGGAGTGACACTGGTCACGGCAGTCATGAAGGGGAGAGCGCACACTTTATAATGCTTTATCTGAGTTGTTTACCTGAATCGGGATAGGACTCGGGCAGAAATCATGTTCACGGATGTGATTATTAACGTTACTGTAGTGTGAAGCAGAGCAGGACCGAGTGTTGTGGAGCTGAGCGAGGCCGCCGGAGCGATTGTTAATGAGATGAACGCGACACACGCCTCGCGAGCAGCGGGACTTTTATTATGCCACAGTCGCCGGTGCCATTTCCGCTTTCCCGGTCATGAGTATGAGGGAACGCAGCTCTGTTGATCATATTAGACACATCTGAGTGTGTTGAGAATAATGTGATGACGTTACTCTGTGCGTTCGCTCGCGGCTGCTATGACACTCGTTCACACCGCAGTGAGAGTAAAGCGCTTCTGCAGATATGATGTCATCGACAGGCCACGCCCCCACACGTCCCGGTTCATTGGGGAAAAGAGCAATTTCTCACGATTTACAAATAGTTGGGCTATCGTAAGTACTCAGCTGAACAAAATATATAACACTGGCCTAGTGGGGTTTGGATATTTTACTGAAAATTTTTTACAAGTTTTGGCCATCATTCGGCCACCACTACAACACTAATAACGTTAGTGGACAAAAGCAAGATGGCAACATGAGTTAAAACTAGAATTAAACTAAACTATACCTGTTCTGTCTCCATGCAGCATTTATTCTCTGTCTCTGTGGGCATTATTGTCCGAGTCCAGTTCGAACTGAACAGTTTCTGACATGTTCTTTTGTTGTTGCATGAGCGATTGAAGATCCGCCCTCTTCTTGAAAGAACAGGGCGGGAGCAGGAGCTCATTTGCATTTAAAGGGACACACAAAAACGGTGTGTTTTTCCTCACCCCCAATTAGTGGAAATTTTAACAGGCTATAAAACATGATCTGTGGGGTATTTTGAGCTAAAACTTCACACACACGCTCTGGGTACATCAGAGACTTATTACATCTTGTAAAAAAGTGCATAATATGTCCCCTTTAAGAATGTTTAGATATTTGCACTAGAAAAAAAGACAAAAATACTGAGGAAGAACATAATTTTTTGCATCATTTCAGATCTCATCTTTCAAGCTTTTTACAACTGTCTGGCACCTGGTTGGGGGCTAAGCAGATGTTTCCTGCTTAAACTGGGAACTTCTCATGAATCTTCACTTCGAGTAAAATATAAGAATCTAGTTTTCATAAAATAGTGCATGTCTCCAAACATGGTTTGACACGGGCGTGTGATCTGATCGGAGAACACGAGAGTGTTAATGTGAATCACATGAAGTGTCACGTTTCCCTTTCAGGAGCAACAATTAATATCAACTCATCAAATCTGTGAATGTCTCGTAATTATAATACAGTAAAAATCCACCCAGAAGTGATCATTCTGTCATCATTTACTCATCCAAACCCTTTTGACTTCCTTTCTTCAGTGGAGAAACAGAAACATTCAACATCATTGAAGTGACAATTCATATTTAAAATGAATTTGAGAGCAATTTTCAGTCTGCTGCTTATAAAAATCATCATATAACTTCAGAAATAGTGCACTATTGTGTTGTGATGCTATCATGATGTTATTCCCAAACACACTGGCAGCGCTTGACCAATCACAATACACTGCTCTAGCCAACCAATCAGAGCACATTGTGCTTTTCAGAAGGAGGGGCTTCATAGAGACAGGAACTGGGAAGAGAGGAGCCGCAACAAATGGAGAATATGGGGAAATAATCAACATTCAAGCAGGAAAACCTGCTCTAGTAGAGCCAGAAACACAACATCAAGAGTTTGAGAAAGGGTCTGATAGAAGAAGAGGGATGCAAGACACACTGTCCATATTAACGGCCTCAATAATAATGATCTGTTTTCAGGTGCTTCATCTAGTTTAATATCAAACGTTTCTCTCAAGTTTGCTGAATAAAGGAGAATCAGTGCTCTTCTGATGCAAACGTCTCATTTTGGCGGCTGAGAATCTGGAACGCCGCTCCCGGATCCGGAGCATCAAGCCCAAAACCTGCCCGTGGCTGGACCGGATCAGACATCCTAATGATTCGATTTCAAAGGAGACACCAGGAATCTTTGATCTCCCCCGCACTCCTGTTTTAAAATTTTAATTAAGCGTTGGAGTGTCACACATGCCAGATGAATTGCAGTCGGTGTGTCTCACTAACTCAACGGGCTTCACCTTTGAGCTGAAGTATAGAGATCAATACCGGCTATGTGTGACCGCTCCGCGCTGGAGTGGACAAATTAATGGGCTGTATATTGATCAAAGGGGAATTAAATATTAATTAGGGTGAATGGGCAGAGTCAATCCCCAAGACGCCGACAAATAACATTTCATTTATCCAATCCAGCAAATTGAGCTCGATGCAAAGCAACCTCCTGTTTAAAGCTGCTGATGATTTTCTTTCTGCCGCTTCTAAATAAAGCACAACGTAAATAAATATTTGAGTAAGAGGATTTCTTTAACAGATCAAGCCGGAGAGATGGCTCAAATGGCTTTCACCACCGAAATTACTCTACAAAATGGTCAAATTCTGACCTCTAAATTGTTTTGCTTGATATTTTCTAAATTTGAGCATAAAAAACATATACTTTAACATAAACGTGTTTAATGGTAAGGGTTAGAGAGAGAGAGTGTGACGGACAGACAGATAAAGAGACAGACGATAAATAAATAAAAACATAAATCAGTAAGTAAATAAATAAATATATACATGCAAAAATGTATAAATATAACAAATTTTAAATACATGTATGCATACACACAGTAAATAATAAATAAATTAAAGAATTAAAACATAAATGCATGCATACATATATACGTATACAATAAATAAATAAAAATAAATAAATACATACATTCATATATACAGTAAATAAATAAATACATGCAATAAATGAATAAATATTAAAGAAATACATATATGCATACACACAGTAAGTAAATGAATGAATCATAATAAAATAAATAAATCTGTAATATTTGACCTCTTGAACCCTTTTACTGTTCATAACATGCCATGCTTGTTGTTTCATGACGTACGTCTGCCACAAAAACCTCTGGATATCAAAGTGACGCACATCTCTATCTCATCACACACACACACACACACACACACACACACACACACACACACACACACACACACACACACACATCCAGCCGGCTTCTGTCCAGAACTCACACACACCAGAGCCAATCTCATCTTGCTATTGGCGCTTGCTGAGTGATATATTAAACTGGGTTGTTGGCTGGCAGCATTTTAGGAATTGCAACATAACAGAGTTTGTGTGTCCAGCTACTGAATGAGCAGCTAAATCACAACGCATTTCAGATATTTTATGATACAGCATTTCAACACGAGACTGACTGATGATCTCAGTCACATGATGCTTGCTGCATATGCACGGGGAAAACAGGTCAACAGTGTTTTAATCGTGGAAAAATAACATGTTTGGCTGTAAATACATGGCTACTAAAACTCTACAGCCATATGGATGGATGGATGGATGGATGGATGGATGGATGGATGGATGGATGGATGGATGGATGGATGGATGGATGGAAGGATGGATGGATGGATGGATGGATGGATGGATGGATGGATGGATGGATGGATGGATGGATGGATGGATGGATGGATGGATGGATGGATGGATGGATGGATGGATGGATGGATGGATGGATGGATGGATGGATGGATGGATGGATGGAAGGGAGAATGGATGGATGGATGGATGGATGGATGGATGGATGGATGGATGGATGGATGGATGGATGGATGGATGGATGGATGGATGGATGGATGGATTGATGATGGAAGGATGGAAGGGAGGATGGAAAATATATAAAATCTACATGAAAATATGTAGGATTATAACCTTTACTAACACTAAGCACATCATAACATAATGGTAATCAGTTAGTTTCATCTTAGTTACAACCTTAGTCGGTTGTAACTGGCGGTTATGGTAAGGGGCGGGGCCTGGTTGAGTTAGTTAGCAGTGTGTTAAAACTGGCGGTTATGGTAAGGGGCGGGGCCTGCTTGAGTTAGTTATTATATGGAGAATATGGGGAAATAATCAACATTCAAGTAGGAAAACCTGCTCTAGTAGAGCCCAAATAATATGATCTCCTTAAATATCAGTTGTATGTAATCAGTCTTATTCTGTATCTAATCTTGAGTCTGAACACCTGACAGCATCAAGTGTCTCCGCTGTACAACATTGCATCATATCTGTCAACTGAGCCAAACAAAACAAAGCCTTCCGTTGGAAATGGATTTACTCTGCATTTATCCGGTTCGTTGTGCGGTCATATTCAGCTGGGAAATATGTGAGGAGTAAACCCACCGCAGACGAGCGGATTACAACGAATGGATGAACAGCAGAAACACAGACACTCCATTAAGACATTAATAAATACCCCTGACAGCATCACAGTGAGGATCAGCTGAAATCATTGTTTTTTTTCATATCACTGGTCAATTGTGAGATTTGAGCTGTGGTTGTTTGGTTAGTGGTCAGCTGTCTCACCTGTGGTCGTGGATGTCCAGTCACCAGGCAGCTTAGCTCCAGCGTCTCTCCCTCTCGGATGGTGTAAACCCTCTCGGAGTAACGCTCCTCCTCCACGTTACACGCATGACCCGAGTGCACGATACGGACAGTAGGAGGCGCTGTGGAGAGAAGAGACAGAATGGCTCTTTACTAAAGCATCAGTGGTCGAATGAATCACTGCCTCACAAAATAGAATATTTTCATTACCCACCACTGGGAATTATACTAAATATTATATAAAAAAGAAAGCATTCTAAGGACTAGAGCTGCAGGATTAATCATTAAAAGATCACAATCTTGATTCAAACACCCAAGCGATCTTATTCCTAAATAACAGCGATTCGTCTATTAAAGCTTTGAGAAGTCCAATCACAGCGAACATTCAGATCTGTGTTCTGATCCAGAGAGAGCCGTCGTCATGTATAGATATGAAACAACATCTTTTCAACCACACAGTGTCATTACTTCTGTCTTACGATCACTCAGATTATCACAGAAGAACTGGATAAAAGTTTATAGATCGGATATAAACACTGATGTCTACAGTAGAGATCAGAATAGAGCAAATCACCTTTAGAAAGTTACTTGACTCTTCAAATAAATATCATTACATCATGACACCAGTAGGTGGAGACAAGAGACATGAGTGAGTCATTTAATCATTCACTCAAGAGATTCTCTCAAAAACACTGATTCATCCAGTAATGAAACAAGTCTTTATGAGTGAGTCATTGAATCATTCACTCAAGGGATTCGCTCAAAAACACTGATTCATCCAGTAATGAAACAAGTCTTTATGAGTGAGTCATTGAATCATTCACTCAAGAGATTCGTTCAAAAACGCTGATTCATCCAGTAATGAAACAAGTGAAGTCTTTATGAGTTTTATGAGTGAGTCATTGAATCATTCACTCAAGAGATTTGTTCAAAAACACTGATTCATCCAGTAATGAAACAAGTGAAGTCTTTATGAGTGAGTCATTGAATCATTCACTCAAGAGATTCGTTCAAAAACACTGATTCATCCAGTAATGAAACAAGTGAAGTCTTTATGAGTGAGTCATTGAATCATTCACTCAAGAGATTCGTTCAAAAAACGCTGATTCATCTAGTAATGAAACAAGTCTTTATGAGTGAGACACTGAATCATTCACTCAAGAGATTCGTTCAAAAACGCTGATTCATCCAGTAATGAAACAAGTGAAGTCTTTATCAGTGAGTCATTGAATCATTCACTCAAGAGATTCGTTCAAAAACGCTGATTCATCCAGTAATGAAACAAGTGAAGTCTTTATGAGTGAGTCATTGAATCATTCACTCAAGAGATTCGTTCAAAAACACTGATTCATCCAATAATGAAACAAGTGAAGTCTTTATGAGTGAGTCATTGAATCATTCATCCAAGAGATTTGTTCAAAAACGCTGATTCATCTAGTAATGAAACAAGTCTTTATGAGTGAGTCATTGAATCATTCACTCAAGAGATTCGTTCAAAAACACTGATTCATCCAGTAATGAAACAAGTGAAGTCTTTATGAGTGAGTCATTGAATCATTCACTCAAGACATTTGTTCAAAAATGCTGATTCATCCAGTAATGAAACAAGTGAAGTCTTTATGAGTGAGTCATTGAATCATTCACTCAACATTTTTTTTTTAAATAATTCATTCAAGTTGATTAAACATTTTAAATAGACTGCAATGTCTGCAAATTACATGTTTTGTCTATTTTAAACAAAAAAATGTTATCTAATCAAGGCCTTTTACATGAAGGAGTTTAAGGATCCGCAGACTCCCTGTTCATGCATGAAAAAGAACAAAAGAGCAGATGATCAGTGTGCATCCAATCCAAAAGTGTTCCTCTTTTATATGATCAAAGAGCATTCCAGAGCATCACACTCACACATTTAATGGTGAAATATATGCCGTTGTTTAGTTAAACTCATCAGCTGTCACACATAATGGCCTCACTCAGAGATGTTGTTTTGCTCAGTGTGTGTGTGTGTGTGTGTGTGTGTGTGAAGGCAAGCACACAGAGATCATGAGCAGAGCTCTAATGACCCGCTGACATCTCAGCTGATTTGTCTTTTACGCCCGTAGCTCTTACTCGAACTGCACCATGCATTTGTGAACTGATATTTGTGTGTTTGCTCAGACAGATCACGGATGTTAGACTGAAGTGTACTGTGTGTTTTCTGTGCAGATCGCAGCCGCTCAATAACGCTGAGTGTGAAAAAGGCAGTGAAGACGCCGGAGGGATGGAGTGAACCC
>JAGHMJ010000032.1:1601255-1701255 GCA_018749465.1 Paracanthobrama guichenoti | reverse complement strand
GGAGGCGTGGCTACTTATTATGCAGCGCTCTGGCCGGCTCTAGCTGATATCAAAGTTCAATGAAGATGGACGCCGCAAAGAGTATCGCATGGCTATATCGACAGTAACATTTGATGGGGATAAAGACAGAGAAATGGGGAAAATCCATAACTTTGACTGTAAATGCTACACGAGGAGAAAAGAGAACTCTCTGCCCAAAGACCCCGACAAAGAGAAAGTGTGCCCCAACGACTTATTTCACTGGAGGCAACAAGATCTGCAAGAATACTTTTCTGTTTCTTATGGGGTGAGTTTCCATAAAGTTTGTCGTTTTGTGTTCATTCTAAGAACATGTACACGTCATCTCATGTTTAGTCCATGTTTAGACGTTACCTATTGTTATTAGCTAGCTCAGGACTGTCGTTTTAATTGTAATTGTTAGCATTGTATCACTTGCCAAAAACCCCCATTACTATAATGGGCTTTTAGATGGTAATGTTAGCATCTGCTATTAATTTGAATAATGCTTCAATTGCTTGAATTGACTGGTGTGAATGACTTAGCCCACGTAAACCTGCCTGTTAGCATTCTTGAATTGAATGTGATGCTAATAATTGTAGCCAGTGGTACAACTATCAAACAACCATCCAAACTGTTTTAGACCTAAAAGAGTCTGTGTAGGCCTGCTACCCTTAAATGTCAGAGAAAAGAACAGAATCAGAGATTATTTTTCAGAGATCTTTGCATATTATACTATAAAAACACATAATTATAGTTGATTTTAGTTTATCATAGTTGATCATAACTAGAGATGAAATGGCATGAAAATTTCACTTCATGATTATAGTGACCAAAAAGATCACGGTTATCACCGAATCCTGTTCAAAAAGTCCTAATGCTACACAATGAAATCAATTCACCAAGTTTTATGCAGAAAACCAGCCAATAACAAATACAATTAGCATCAATATGTACTCTTTGTTTACATAAACATTAAAATAACATTAAAAATGATGGCCAGATTTTAAAGGAGTGTCTTGCAACATGTTATCTACAATGCACAAGTTCAAATAGAGTTTTGACAAAAAAGTTTTTAGAAAAAGATAAAACTCACATATTTCAGCCTCTAAATCATTTTTATAAAAGTCAAAAAAGATAAATTACTGACATTTACCATGCACATTATCCTTTATTATTAATAGTATGCGGTCCGATTTTTCCCTTTGCGTCTGTCGTTGCTATGCAACCATGCAGTTTTACAGGGGGTGTGGCTTATCTAAATGAGATGTAAATGAGCCTGTTGTCACTCCAGCAGGTGAGAACAGGTGACAACTGCACAATCTTTAGAGGCCGTTTTCTCCCTTTTGAGCTTTTTTGAGTGCCTACCTTCAAATGGCCACAACCTCTCCAAATATTATCAGATTTCCATGTGTTACACATCGTTAATAACTCAAAATGCCCCTACTTGTGTCCCTACTTTCCGTGATTGGTCACATATTAACCAACGGTCAACCAACCAACCAAACAACACATGACAGATCAAATCAAGTCCTGTTGAATATTCAGTTGCACACTGAAATACAGCGTGATACAAATAACAGAGACGTACAGTCACAGATCTGAATAATCAGACAGTGAGGTTATGGATGAGATTACAGGAGAAGGATGGGAAGTGTCCGTTCTCTGCTTTAGCCTCTGGAAGAATGAGTAATGTACAGAAAAATGCTGAAAATACTATGTATATGCTTATTACCAAAATACATCACTGAAGAGACGTGTTTAATAATGCAAACTCCGTCTTTAATACTTCTGTCAGCAACTTCCCTTTTCCAGAAAGGATCCGAGCGGTTTGAGAGGGAATGTTGCAGTGCTTTATTTCCATTTGAGCATGAGAAACCTCAACTAAAGCAACGCCTGCAATTTGCATTTTAATTATCGGCTGCCTCTTCCAAGAGGTTTCAATGTTCACGTCTTTTGTTACCATTCACTTCCAGCTCGATTCAAATCAGTGTTTTCCACAGGATGCTCTTTGTTGCGTGGCATTATAAAGCCATTAAAGCACGTCGGCTTTGGGTGTCGTAACGTCAAGCGCTCGTAATGTCTCTTATTTCTTTGTGTCTCGGGATTCGGACGAGACAGAAATCACAAAGTATATTTAAGAAACACAATAACCGAAGCTCCTGCGGGACACACAGAGTCGTGGAGGATTACAGATCTCCTGTTATAGACTTTGACTTATAAAAAGACTTCCATTTGTTTACGGGTGCTTGACATTTAAACACGAACATGGAGGAAAAATACAAAGAACAAGACATGGACATGATGTTGTTTTGTTGCACGTACCTGCGGTTATGGGAAAAGGTCATTGGTAATTGAATTTTTTGTTTTTGAAATTAATTTATCTCTCCGCAGCATATATTAGGCTATGACCTATTGATGAAGAATATTCATCCGTGCTTGCCATATACAAAAATATGAAGCAGCACAATGGTTTGCATCACTGATAATAATCATAAATGTGTGTTGATCATCAGATCCTCATATGAGAATGATTAGTGAAGGATCATGTGACACTGAAGACTGGAGTAATGATGATAAACTCAGCTTTGATCACAGGAATAAATCACACTTTACTATATATTCACACAGAGAACAGCTGATCTACACTGGAGGAATATTACACTGATCTACTGGAGTTATGATCAAATAAAACAGGGGTCAGTGTAGAATAGTATGAATGATACTAAAATGACTGGTTTGAACACATTTCCCGGTCAGTGTAAATGAAGGATCCGTGTGTTTTGTCCCGGATCAGGCCCGTTGTGGCTCGTCCTGAGGCTCTAGATCATTGAGGTTAAGTTTAGAGTCATCCTTCAGCGCTGGGCTTGTTGATAAGAGCGTCACTCAAACACAGACGGTTTGATTCAGAGAGCTGGCTGCTCACAGACCGTCACTGGAGAGTTACAACCTCCGCTCAGCCAATACAGCGCTTATCCGGCTCCGCAGACGCCACATCGGTGTCGTTCAGGGAAACAAACCCTTCACAACAGGCCAAGGGTCATTAGAAACGCTGGACTAGAGGACGGGACGAGAGGACACAGAAAACAGGCTCTGTCAGGGAACTACACATCAAACCATATTCATGATACTGTGGGGAATAAATGATGGGGAAATATTCTTTAGCTTACAACTAAATCTTAAATGTTCTTTAATGGTTCTTTGCAGCATCTAAGGTTAAGCAAAAGCAAAAACCTGTTTAGGAAGCAATTTGTGTGGCTGGAAGTCTTCAATTTTTTAAAAGAGCTGTATCACCGATCAGGCATAACATTATGACTGTGTTGTCCCCCTGACCCGTCGAGGCATGGACTCCTCTAGACCCCTGAAGGTGTGCTGTGGTATCTGGCACCAAGATGTTAGCAGCAGATCCTTTAAGTCCTGTAAGTTGTGAGGTGGGGCCTCCATGGATCGGACTTGTTTGTTCAGCACATCCCACAGATGCTCGATTGGATTGAGATCTGGGGAATTTGGAGGCCGAGTCAACACCTCAAACTCGTTGTTGTGCTCCTCAAACCATTCCTGAAGCATTTGTGCTTTGTGTCAGGAGCATTATCCTGCTGGAAGAGCCCCAGCCACCAGGGAATACCGTTTCCATGAAAGGCTGTACATGGTCTCAACAATGCTTAGGTAGGTGGTACGTGTCAAAGTAACATCCACATGGATGGCAGGACCCAAGGTTTCCCAGCAGAACATTGCCCAAAGCATCACACTGCCTCCGCCGGCTTGCCTTCTTCCCATAGTGCATCCTGGTGCCATGTGTTCCCCAGGGAAGCCACGCACACGCACCCGGCCATCCACGTGATGGAAAAGAACACGTGATTCATCAGACCAGGCCACCTTCTTTCATTGCTCCGTGGTCCAGTTCTGATGCTCACGTGCCACTGTTGGTGCTTTCGGCGGTGGACAGGGGTCAGCATGGGCACCCTGACTGGTCAGCGGCTATGCCGCCCCATACGCAACAAACTGAGATGCTCTGTGTATTCTGACACCTTTCTATCAGAACCAGCATTAACTTCTCAGCAGTTTGAGCTCCAGTAGCTCGTCTGTTTGATCGGACCACACGGGCCAGCCTTCGCTCCCCACGTGCATCAATGAGCCTTGGCCGCCCATGACCCTGTGGCCGGTTCTCCACTGTTCCTTCCTTGGAGCACTTTTGATAGATCCTGACCACTGCAGACCGGGAACACCCCACAAGAGCTGCAGTTTTGGAGATGCTCTGACCCAGTCGTCTAGCCATCACAATCTGGCCCTTGTCAAACTCGCTCAAATCCTTACGCTTGCCCATTTTTCCTGCTTCTAACACATCAACTCTGAGGACAAAATATTTACTTACTGCCTAATATATCCCAACTACTAACTAATTAATTTTATTACTTAAATAAATAACAATATAAATATATTATCATGCTGTATGGCTCATTTATTTCCCCTAACAATATATTAATAAGACATAACCGAGAACATCAAGTCTCCTGAGCAATGAAAGACAAACCACTGAGCTATAACATTACCCTATAGACGCGACAGCAGTGTCTCACCGCTGGGAATAAAGAGATGGGAAAGGCACAATATATCCTGGAATAATCTACTTAGTCCACACAGCTTTTCCATGATGACAAATGCGCTCAGGACCGAGAACGCTGCGATTTAAAATGTTTCTATGCCAATGTAATGGCAGGAGAATGAATCTTAAACGGCTTTAAATCAAAGAAGCGGCTCTGTAGACACAGGCGTCATCGCTGAGGAATCGCGACAGAAGGCCATTCGTCAAACATCGCTGGAAGAAAACGAACAGGAGAAACACGAGGACGATAACTAGCTGCTCGTGTGAAGAGCGATGATCTTCTGTACTCGTGAGAGAGCGTGTGGAGGAGCTGAAAAATGAGACAAACAAAGAGAAACGGCGAATGGGAAAATACAATCATGCTGGAGACGATGTCAAAAATGATGAAAAATGATAAGGTGGAACATCTGAAAGAAAGAGCTGACGAGAAACCTTCTGCTGTATTTATTTTCTGCATTTTTCTGTGGAAGGGATTTTAACAGAATCCATGTTGACCTATTTATGTAGGTGATTCACAATATATTTACAATGATTTTTGCTGCCAATAAGAAATCAGACCACGCACTGAATATTACAATCATTTTGATTAGCTTTTTATGTACCAATTAAGATTCTTAAAGACTGACATTACTTTCATCATGTGACTAGTTTGATTCATATGTACAATTGTTCAATTTGTACAAACCAAACGTTTCATCACAATTTGTACACTTATGATTTTTATGTGAGCTCAGACTTCTCTCTCAATGTATGCAAAAACTATCTGGGGTCTATTTATCTAAATGACAGCGACTTTAAATGTTAAAGCACGTCCTTTTGCCTTTACTTACATTTTACAAGAGAATATGGAAGCAAATCAGTGTAGAGATGAAGCATTTTGGTTCATATGAATCCATTTGGAGTTAAAGATTCTAAGGCAACACCAGTAATTCTGCTCTGAAATCATTTTTAATTTGAATGGCATCGATGGCTCCATGAAGAACCCTTAACGTCCATGGAACCACAAAAGTGGAAAAATATTCTTTAGATTATTAAAAATATCTTCACACTAAGATAATAAATGTTCTTTTTAGAACTCATCACTGAAAAAGGTTCTTTGGGGAAACTAAAAATGGTTCTTCTATGGCATTGCTGCGAAAAACACTTTTTGGAACCTTTATTTTTAAGAGTGTAGATACACAAATATGTTAAATGCATATACAAAATCATCATAAAAGCTCTTTTTGCCATATCGCCGAGACCTGATGCAATCCCATCACCCCCTCTGGCCCTCTGAGTACAATAACGGCTCTCCTCCTTCACCCTCCATCAGTTAAAGCCCTAAAAGTCACAATTAATCAAGCGACAAGAGTTCAGCCCTGACAAGAGTTCAATTAGGACAGAGTGTGACGGTGATCAAGAGCAACAGTTCACAGGAAGTCCTGATTAAAGCGACTGTAACGTGATTAACAGTGTCATTTAGGCATGTTTGCTGTTTTTCACCACTTTATTTAGTAAACACAGAAAGCATGACGGAGGAAGCGCGCCACACGCCGGTGACGGCACAGCAAAGGTGGAATTGCATAATTACATCTATCGAGAAATAATTACATCCTCACAAACGCGGGTAATTGCTCTGGGACAATCACACAAGATGTCTGCGAGCACATTAGAGCGCAATAACAACGCTGCAGGTCACCGTCTGCAAATTAAACATCTCACAACACTCGAGTTTGGAGACCTTGTTCATTTAAAGTTCTGAGTTTGGGTTTTTAGACTCAAACTGATTCTGTTTGTGATATTTAGCGTCAGGACTCTCGCCCATAAACCGTCGATTAACACTGCTGACGAATACTCGACAGCCGTCCTCAGGCGTGCAGTTCTGGACTGGACTTACAGATGGAATCATACTTTTGCCGATTTCTCATTTTCAACAGCTGTAAAGTGCCTCACACACTCGAATCAATCGTTGGGGCGTTGGGTGAAATCACAAGCTAGAAAAAATGTATCCCACACATTTTCCAAAAACATTTTGCCAACAATTTTTTGATTTATGCAAACAAAATATTTCTGTAATTATTGCACAAAAAAGCTAAGTTTTCAAGATAAAAATGATGGCGAGATACAATACAATGACAGACAGACAAGAAACATGATTTGAGGAATCATTCATATCACTATCATTAATAATAATAGCAATAACATATCATTGTTATAACATCATTATAATCAATAATAAAATGCCGTAATTTCACTCAGATATAGAGCTCCGCAGGGATGAGGTTCTGTCGTTCTGAAGTCAGTGGGTTTTGGTTAAACATTTACAGCCTGAAGATTATCATTATCATTGAACAAAACGTGTGAGAATCTTATTTTGGCCACAGGCTGTATTTTCTACAATCATCCAAAAGCCATTGGAAGAATCCTCTTGGGTTTGTTGGACCCAGAGTGAGTGTGCATCCTACAGAAATACATCCCGACTGGAGCGCTTTATAAAGGCTTTAAACACTTCAGGACACTGAAGGAGGCGTTCCAGGCTCTTGCGAGGACACATTGTTCCTACAGAAATATGTTTCAAATTAGTGCTATGTTAAAGCCAGTATAGCTGTACGCCGGCCAATTAAGTGTGTAATTAATCCAGAACAGCTTTACGCTTGCAGTGAAAGATAACCAGAAGACCCATAAACAACACACACGCTTCTCTGAAACATGTTTGGAAAATCTGTGCGAAAGCAAATCTTTCTTAAACTTAAAACAGCAGTCTTTTTTGTCTAGGTCGTAGTATTTTGTGCCCATGAAACAGAAACTGTGTGTTTGGAAGAGAGAAAGGGATAAAAACAGAAAAAATGTATAAAAACCTTATGTCAAGGTTCTTCCAGTAACGTTAATAGAACGTTCATTCACCATTATCTGGTCTTTAATAACGATAGCACACAAACATAATTTATACATTGTTCATGGAACTTTTTCTAAATGTTGCAACGTTTCGGAACGTTCAGAGAACATTCAAAAGTAACACATTAAGTTTGAAGAATGATACAATTCTAAAAGGGAACAGAATTATAAAATGTAATGGATGTTTGTATAACCAAGAACAGTTTAAAACATGGCACTCAGAAGTAACGTTTTCATAACCTAATGAAGCAGAACATTCTTAGAACTTAATTTTATTAGCTGGGATATAAAATTGCTCTCCCTATTTTCAAGAAACACTTGTGAGAGCAAATCAGCCGATTCACAGATATGATTGAAACGGATCTTTTTCCATAAGCGAGCTGACGCTTCTCTTAAACACGGAGCGGATCACGAGAGCATGAAATTGAGAGGCTCCTGCGGGACGAACGGCCGACAGAGACAAAGAAGGACAGAAAGAAGGAAAATGGACAAACATTGAAGGGGTTTGTTCTGTAACGCCGAGTGCTTTTGTGATTCAGCTCCAGCGAGACCCTTGACCTGCAGCGAGCAAGTCATTTCAGTATAAATGGGGCGGCACAATTTCTACTGCTGTAAAAAACCAACGCATTTCACAAGGCCTGTGGTGCTCGAGGGTCAAATAATGATTGCTGGAGCACTTTAACAAAACAGAACCATTCAAAATGATTTCTTACAAAGAAACTTCAGTCCACACAGGCAAATATATATATATATATATATATATATATATATATATATATATATATATATATATATATATATATATATATATATATATATATATTAAACAGGCCATATTATGCCTTTTGTGTGCTCTACTAGAGCAGGTTTTCCTGCTTGAATGTTGATTATTTCCTCATATTCTCCATTGTTGCGGCTCCTCTCTTCCCAGTCTGTCAGTAACGCTCTGTTTAGTTCCTGACTCTATGAAGCCCCTCCTTCTGAAAAGCACACTGTGCTCTGATTGGTCGGCTGGAGCAGTGTGTTGTAATTGGTCAAAGTGCTGCCAGTGTGTTTGGGAAATGTCCCACCCCTTACTATAACCGCCAGTTTCAACACACTACTAAATCAACCAGGCCCCGCCCCTTACCATAACCGACAATTTAACACACTACTAACTCAACCAGGCCCCGCCCCTTAGCATAACCGCCAGTTTCAACACACTACTAGCTAACTCAACCAGGCCCCGCCCCTTACCATAACCACCAGTTACAACACACTACTAGCTAACTCAACCAGGCCCCGCCCCTTACCATAACCTCCAGTTTCAACACACTACTAGCTAACTCAACTGGGCTCCTATATTTAGGGACTAAATGGAGTTTGTGTTCTCACTTTAAAAGCACATTTCTGCATCTAATCTAACAAAAAACTACATGTTTAGGGATACAAATATTGGTAACACTTTACAGTATGGTCTGTATCTTTAGACGTGTTTTGAGAGTATAAATACACTCACCTGTCAGGATTATTAGGAACACCATACTAATACTGTGTTTGACCCCCTTTCTCCTTCAGAACTGCCTTAATTCTACGTGGCATTGATTCAACAAGGTGCTGAAAGCATTCTTTAGAAATGTTGGCCCATATTGATAGGATAGCATCTTGCAGTTGATGGAGATTTGTGGGATCCACATCCAGGGCACGAAGCTCCCGTTCCACCACATCCCAAAGATGCTCTATTGGGTTGAGATCTGGTGACTGTGGGGGCCATTTTAGTACAGTGAACTCATTGTCATGTTCAAGAAACCAATTTGAAATGATTCGAGCTTTGTGACATGGTGCATTATCCTGCTGGAAGTAGCCATCAGAGAATGGGTACATGGTGGTCATAAAGGGATGGACATGGTCAGAAACAATGCTCAGGTAGGCCGTGGCATTTAAACGATGCCCAATTGGCACTAAGGGGCCTAAAGTGTGCCAAGAAAACATCCCCCACACCATTACACCACCACCACCAGCCTGCACAGTGGTAACAAGGCATGATGGATCCATGTTCTCATTCTGTTTACGCCAAATTCTGACTCTACCATCTGAATGTCTCAACAGAAATCCAGACTCATCAGACCAGGCAACATTTTTCCAGTCTTCAACTGTCCAATTTTGGTGAGCTCGTGCAAATTGTAGCCTCTTTTTCCTATTTGTAGTGGAGATGAGTGGTACCCGGTGGGGTCTTCTGCTGTTGTAGCCCATCCGCCTCAAGGTTGTGCGTGTTGTGGCTTCACAAATGCTTTGCTGCATACCTCGGTTGTAACGAGTGGTTATTTCAGTCAAAGTTGCTCTTCTATCAGCTTGAATCAGTCGGCCCATTCTCCTCTGACCTCTAGCATCAACAAGGCATTTTCGCCCACAGGACTGCCGCATACTGGATGTTTTTACCTTTTCACACCATTCTTTGTAAACCCTAGAAATGGTTGTGCATGAAAATCCCAGTAACTGAGCAGATTGTGAAATACTCAGACCGGCCCGTCTGGCACCAACAACCATGCCACGCTCAAAATTGCTTAAATCACCTTTCTTTCCCATTCTGACATTCAGTTTGGAGTTCAGGAGATTGTCTTAACCAGGACCACACCCCTAAATGCATTGAAGCAACTGCCATGTGATTGGTTGATTAGATAATTGCATTAATGAGAAATTAATAATCCTTTAGGTGAGTGTATATAAATATAAAATCAAGTTTATATGCAAGTAACTTGTAAGGGTTAAGGTCAGTTTTTCTTGTTTAAACACCAACTGTAAAAAATTGCATTACAGGAAAGCAAAAAGATACTGACAGTAAATCAAGAAAATAATCTTGTCCAGTGAACTCAGTATAAAGCGTGAAGCCGTTCGGCCGCAGGTTAACTGCATGTTTGCACAACTAAAGCATCAGAGCGAGGGCAGATTCACTGCGATACTGACGACAGAATGATTCAGTGTCTGAGCGAATGTGATTCTGGAGGAGAATCGCTCGGCTAATTCGCCTCTGATCACACGGAGCAGGTCAATGCATCAAAGCCCGGCGGGCCGGTCCGACCTGCACACGTATGATTTATGACGGTACATACCACTTCATAATGAAAGTCAAGGACATCTATAGGTGCCTGTCAGCGCTAATGCTTCGAGAGAAAACCCACTACAAAACGGCAACAAGCACCAGCGAGAGTCGCTGTAATCGCTCAGCACATCCCGTCCACCGTCGCAGGAGCGACACACATTACTCATCTGTTAGAAGATGGACAGAACTGGACAAACACACACTGAGAGGACGTCCTCCGGGTTTAAATTACTTTACTTGTATGATTTCACAAGAAATCACTACACAATGCATCGTCTCTTCTGCTCACCAAAGCTGTGTTTATTTAATCAAAAATACAGTAAAACAGTGAAATATTACTCCAGTGTAAAAGACTGGAGTAATGATAAATGATAAATTCAGCTTTGATCACAGGAATAAATGACACTTTACTGTATATTCACATAGAGAACAGCTGATCTACACTGGAGGAATATTACACTGATCTACTGGAGTTATGATCAGATAAACACAGCCTTGGTGAGCATATGTAAGAATATTTATCCGTCTATTATTTGCCAGTGTTACAAAATGTTGGACTAAGTAAGAGTATCATTGAAATGTAAAAGCCAGCAGTTTAAAGTAGCAGTAAACATCATTATCAGAAGAACAGAGACGGCTGCACCTTCAGGACGCTCCGCTCCTCTTAATAACGCTTTAATTGTGAGCTTCATCAGCACTGACACGAGCCGAACGGCCGCGGACCATTCCCAGCAACACCATTAGCAAGGCAGGACGGCCCGCAGAGTCTCCAGACCTGACGTGACGTTCATTTGAGTATTCAGCAACAATTATTCATGTCAGCCGGGAATCAGCGTAAGGCTTTGTGATGGGAATGTTGTGTACGGATGAAGGTTAAATGCGGGCCAAACACTTCACAGCCGCTCTAATTAGAGCTCCTTTTATGCGTCTGCGAGGGTCTTAACAACGCAAATAACATTCAATGCTAAATTGCCACATGCATCTCCCGCGCAACAGTGCCGCATTCCGTCTTGACTTCAGTCGCACTGTTGAACTTCAGCACAAACACTCTCAGACACGAACATTAACATGTCAGAGAACCAATGACTGATACTATCAAAGATAATCAATATCCTGCTGGATTCACAGACTTCACTGCTCTGGAGCTCATTAGACATTGACATACACCATCTTAACACCATCTTTATCTGTGGTGAGATTAGTGCTGGTTTGTTGCTCATCCAAGAAGGTTACTAGTTTATGAGCAACTTCAACCTGTTACTATGTTCCAACAATAACAAACAAACAAACAAACAAATGAATGCTGTATACATGTCTGTAATTAATAATAAAAATAATACAAAATAAATCAAATAAAATAATTAATTAATCAATATTAGTAAAATTAAATAAATAAACATTGTATGTCTGTAATATATAATAAATACATACATACATAAATATTAAAATAAAAATTGTAAAAATAATAATTTTATATATACATTGTATTTCACAGTGTATGCATTATTTATTCTTTGAATTAATATCAAATTTAATTTGTTCTTTTTGTGCTTCAAAATAAACTCTAAACAATTAATTTAAACAAACTCAACAATTTCGCTGTGCTCAGATTCAAGACCAAAGTCAGAGACCACAATATGAAATAATAATAAAATCAATCAATAAATCAGTCAAAATAATTCAATAACCAAGACCAAAATTACAGATCTAATCCCAATGTACGGCATCAATTTCCCTCTCGTGCATCAATGTTCAATTTCAGAGGCTGACAGTCCAGTGACACTTAACTGAGAAATCAAAGCCTCCTGGATTATTTCCTCCATTTTGAGTCAAAGTGAACGCATCTTATTATTTACATCCATATGTTCACACAAAATAATACGCCTTGGTTCTTTGGAACGAATGATTGATTTTCTCAATTAATTCCAGCATGTAAATCCACACATAAATAAGACATGAAACTGAGCCGTACAGAAAACATTATTTTCACATCAGGCCTGTTATGATTATTGATTAATCTTAATCTTATTTGAGATAGTCCCAATAACTGTGCAGTTTAAATTACATTTCAAATCACATTTGCCAAAGAATATAAAATAACTGTTATGTTATGTTATATTATGTTTTGTGTCACAACAATAAAGTAAATCTAATGGCCTTTTTTTTTGTTATGAATGAATATTAGTTAACCGTAAGTGACATAAACCAAACCGAATTAAACTGTTAATTGTAAAATGATATTATATTATGTTGTTCTGGTGGCCTGTGTTCCTGCTGCGGTGATCCGCTGTGGAGTCTGATAGTGAGAACATGAGCAGGATTTGCTCTGAGCTCATTCTTCACACTGGCGGGTGGTTTCGGCTGCGAGATTAAACCCGCCTCTGCCATCATCACCTGATCCACACTCACACACACACACTCCCAGAAAAACAGCTTCTGCATGGAACCTGAGATGTTCCATCAGGCGCTTTATAGGATCATTTTATGGATTTAGTTTTGGGTGAACTACCCTAAGATATTTCTCCTTATATATAACCTTTTTGGCATAAAGAGCTATTTAAAGGCGTCATGAACTGAGAAATAAAATTTTGACATATAAAAGGTCATCATACTATAAGAATATCCTGTTAGTTTCAGAACTGAAAACTTCCTTGTCAGTCCAAAAACAGCTTTTATTGTAACCAAGCCCAGAGAACGACGTCATAGATGGTGAAAGACCGCTTATGCAGAAGAAGATCAACGCCTACTTCATCATCACAGCTTTGGCCCCGCCCACTGGAGTGTTAGTGAGATGATCGAACGGACGAACGAACGGACTGAAAATAACGTTACCTTCCAAAGGATCCTAATGCTAGGAATATGCTTATTTATTTCAATAATGTGAATGTCTCAGTTGAGAATTATTTATCTGTATTCGCTACATTTCACTGTGGATTCTTTGGGAAAAGTCTCACAGCAGACACACCCCTTTAAACAGAGGCTAAAATCAGGGTAGGAAAAATTTCTATTATTTCTAAATGATAAAGTCTCACAGCTGCCAATCACAGCAGTGGGAGTTTCCACAGAGTCTCACAACAGCCAATCACAGTAGTGGGCGTTTCCACTGAAGTCTCACAGCAGCCAATCACAGCAGTGGGCGTTTCCACTGAAGTCTCACAGCAGCCAATCACAGCAGTGGGCGTTTCCACTGAAGTCTCACAGCAGCCAATCACAGCAGTGGGCGTTTCCACTGAAGTCTCACAGCGGCTACTCACAGTAGCCAATCACAGCAGTGGGTGTTTCCACTGAAGTCTCACAGTAGCCAATCACAGCAGTGTGGGCTTTTCCACTGAAGTCTCACAGTATCCAATCACAGCAGTGGACGTTTCCACTGAGTCTCACAGCGGCCAATCACAGCAGTGGGCGTTTCCACTGAAGTCTCACAGCGGCCAAACACAGCAGTGGGCGTTTACTCTGAAGTCTCACAGCAGCCAATCACAGCAGTGGGCGTTTACACTGAAGTCTCACAGCAAACACGCCCCTTTAAACAGAGGCTAAAATCAGGGTAGGAAAATTGCCTATTATTTCTAAATTATAAATATTTTAGAAAAAATGTTGATGTAAAAATTATACTAACATTATGAGTGCATCCCAGGAAAGATAATAAAACAATGCAGTTCATAACCAATTTAAAATTGAGTTCTTTATAGAATGCCATTGAACCTTTTTTTCTTAGAGTGTCAAAATCCAGCTCAAGTTTTTGATACAGTCCAGTCAAATAATGTTTTCTAAATATTACTTGTCTTTTAAGCTTTTGTTACACTGCAGGATGTTTAAAATATCCAGTAAATGTCTAGTGAAGAATAAAAATTAAGAATAATTACACACAGGGACGCACAGCAGCACAAACACACACACACACTCATACTCTGATTATTACACACACAGGGACGCGCAGCACACACACACACACACACTCATACTCTGATTATTACACACACAGGGACACGCAGCACACACAAACACACACACACACACACACACACACACACACACACTCATACTCTGACTATTACACACACAGGGACGCGCAGCACACACACACACACACACACACACACACATATACACACACACACACACACACTCATACTCTGATTATTACACACACAGGGACGCGCAGCACACACACACACACACACACACACACACACTCATACTCTGATTATTACACACACAGGGACGCGCAGCACACACACACTCATACTCTGATTATTACACACACAGAGACGCACAGCAGCACACACACACACACACACACACTCTGATTATTACACACACAGGGACGCACAGCAGCACACACACACACACACACACACACATACTCTGATTATTACACACACAGGGACGCACAGCAGCACACACACACACACACACACTCTGATTATTACACACACAGGGACGCACAGCAGCACAAACACACACACACACTCATACTCTGATTATTACACACACAGGGATGCGCAGCACACACACACACACTCATACTCTGACTATTACACACACAGGGGCGCGCAGCACACACACACACACACACACACTCATACTCTGACTATTACACACACAGGGACGCGCAGCACACACACACACACACACACACACACACACACACACACACACACACACACACACTCATACTCTGATTATTACAGACACAGGGACGCTTTGCACACACACACACACACACACACACACTCATACTCTGATTATTACAGACACAGGGACGCACAGCAGCACACACACACACACTCTGATTATTACACACAAAGGGGCGCGCGCACACACACACACACACACACACACACTCTCTGATTATTACACACACAGGGACGCACAGCAGCACACACACACACACACACTCTGATTATTACACACACAGGGACGCGCAGCACGCGCGCACACACACACACACACACACACTCTGATTATTACACACACAGGGACGTGCAGCACGCGCACGCACGCGCACACACATAAACACACACACACACACACAGGGACGCGCAGCACACACACACACACACACTCTGATTATTACACACACAGGGACGCGCAGCACGCACGCGCACACACACACACACACACACACACACACTCTGATTATTATACACACAGGGACGTGCAGCACACACACACACACAGGGACGTGCAGCACATACACACACACACACACATAGGGACGTGCAGCACACACGCACACACACACACACACACACACACACACAGGGACGTGCAGCGCACACACACACACACACATGCCAAATATTAAAAATAAAAGGATTCCTCTCTGGAGAAGCGTTCAGTCTCTCCTCATGTAAATAGTGAATCCCCTCATGGTGCGAGCTGGCTTTTAAAGGGAAAGGGAGATGAGACTCTGAATGGTTTATTGCACGTTACTCCTAAAACGTTACACCCATGACTCATTAAGAGACGAGGGACGACCCTTCTGGACCATGAGCCGGTGCGCCGACTGCAAAAGTGGATTCGCACACGCCCTGAGTGCACCTGTGCCATGAGCTCAGATTGGTCAAATAGGGCCCAAAATCCTAAAGATTAAAAAACTTAACTACCACATACAGTATTAAACCGCCTATCACTCTTCTTTATCAGCATTGGTGGTTCCATGAAGAACCTTTAACATCAGTGGAGTCTTTCCATTCCACAAAAGCTGCTTTATAGTGGAAAAACATTCTTTAGACTCTCAGAATGTTCTTCACATTTTTTGTTCTTTGGGAAAAACGGTTCTTCTATGGCCTCACGGTGAAACCCAAACAACATCAGAGAGCTTCATCACAGTGATTTCAGCTTGATCAAAGAGTTGCATCATAAACACGCTCCGCTTCAACATGCACAGTCATTTCTGCACAGGCGTGTTTAGCAGGCGAAGGCGCTGATCGACTGCCTCTGAGGGATTCTTTGTTTGCAGATGCCACCAGTGCTATGGCATGTTTTTCAATGAGCTCTTTTCCACACAAGGACTCGCGTTTGCCCGCAAACCCTCTCTGATCACACACGACAGCCATAATTTAATCACATAAACCCATCGCCCCATAGATGAATTAACTCGCTCGGTAATGGTCGAAGGAAAACAGACTAATGGCATCACAAAGGGGAGCACTGCAAGGTTATCTGCCGGAAATATACAATTAAACACACACGGGATTGTGTGAGGAGGGTTTTCATTTAATGGAGAATAGAAGCAACTAGTGAACCAAACCCTGCTTAGATGATCTCGGCAGAGGAACTAGTAATTGTATTTAGTGCTAGTAAGCCTTGAAACTACTTCACATCACTGCATCTACACTGAAACACAACTTACTTTGAAACCTTTTTCACTCAGAAATCACTAGTAAATTTCACAAATAATCACAAGGAAACAAGTATAGCGCATTGAATTACACATGGAAATTTGTATAAAGTATAAAAACGATATATAAAAATGAACGAATGAATGAATGAATGAATAAAAATAAATTAATTCATAGTAAATAAATAAATACATAAGCATTAATGTATAAATAAATAATAATTAATGAATGAATAATAAATAAATAAAATTAATAAATAAATAAATGACTAACTATATAAATAGCATGAATTAATAAATGACAAAATAAATAAACAAAATAAAAGGAATAAATGACAAAATAAATAAATAAATAAATAAATAAATAAATAAATAAATAAATAATGAATGAATGTATAAATAAATACATAGTAAATAAAAATAATTAATAAATAAATAAGGATGGATGGATATATTTAGGCCCTTTGAATAAAGGAAACTATTTAAATTTAAATTATTTAACCCATTTACAGATTTTAGTCCCAGTAAAGTTACTGTATAACTGGTGTTTGATTTACTTTCTGAAGTCTAGTTTCATTCACACTGTCATCCAGAGCATCTTATACTGCAGGTGTGTGTATTTAATCGAGCACATCGATGCTGTCGTGTTCAGAGCGTCCGAGAGCCGCAGTCGCACTAATTACAGCAGGCCAAGGGGTAAACAGAGCCAGCATGTGTCCACACACACACACACACACACACTCACACTCACACTCAATCCATCCACGGTAATCACACGACTCCATGCCATGCACCGATGAAACGGCCATCCTTGAAAATATGAAAATCAATCATGTATGACAACTCATTTAGATTATCAGGAGGAGGGAACAGCTAAAATTTCAATTACTGAGCAAACAGGCGTCACGCGTGAACACTTAACCTCTACATCTGCAAACGCTCGTTCATGTTCCTCATGAGATCTGGGAGAGCAACACTGTGAGGAGAAGCAGCGTCATCTCTCGCTTCTACAGCGCTTCAGTGTTTCAAAGCATCTTCACCGTCATGAACCGGGAAACAGCATCGATGTTGGAAACCACACAGGCATTTCACGCGTGTGACCTTTAAACAGGGCCACACCGCTGACCATAAGGGCAAGCTGCTTGATTTTAATGCAGTTCTGTCTTCAGCAATGCAATAAAGACATTTTTCCATTATGGAAACACTGTGATTTATAATATAGGAACAGGAAGTGCACTCAATATCAGACGAAAAGGCACCTTGGGGAATTTTATGATCCATGTCAAGACAACCTGGATGATTTCAGTTGTATGCAAGTGTCAGCGCATATTAATATCGGCCTCAGTCCAGTGCAGACGGCCGTACAGCTTCACAGCAAGATCGTTTAATCTTCTTCCTGCCGGGGCTTCCTCTGCCGCCGCTGCACATCCACAGCGAACCAGAGAGTGACACACACGCTAGAGATTCGGCTTCAGCGTTTGCACCGCCGGAGATATATCTGAGTGACAAAGTTATGATATTTACACCTGAGAGCAAGAGGAAATATTATGGAAGCTTCCACTATGGAATAAAAAAGAAAAAGGATAATTGCGACTTTTATCACACAATTCTCATTTTGCATTTTTTTTTCTACACCACAAAGTTGATGTGTTAGAAGCAGGAAAAATGGGCAAGCGTAAGGATTTGAGCGAGTTTGACAAGGGCCAGATTGTGATGGCTAGACGACTGGGTCAGAGCATCTCCAGAACTGCAGCTCTTGTGGGGTGTTCCCGGTCTGCAGTGGTCAGGATCTATCAAAAGTGCTCCAAGGAAGGAACAGTGGAGAACCGGACACAGGGTCATGGGCGGCCAAGGCTCATTGATGCACGTGGGGAGCGAAGGCTGGCCCGTGTGGTCCGATCAAACAGACGAGCTACTGGAGCTCAAACTGCTCAAGAAGTTAATGCTGGTTCTGATAGAAAGGTGTCAGAATACACAGAGCATCTCAGTTTGTTGTGTATGGGGCGGCATAGCCGCTGACCAGTCAGGGTGCCCATGCTGACCCCTGTCCACCGCCGAAAGCACCAACAGTGGCACGTGAGCATCAGAACTGGACCACGGAGCAATGGAAGAAGGTGGCCTGGTCTGAGGAATCACGTGTTCTTTTCCATCACGTGGATGGCCGTGTGCGTGTGTGTGGCTTCCCTGGGGAACACATGGCACCAGGATGCACTATGGGAAGAAGGCGAGCCGGCGGAGGCAGTGTGATGCTTTGGGCAATGTTCTGCTGGGAAACCTTGGGTCCTGCCATCCATGTGGATGTTACTTTGACACATACCACCTACCTAAGCATTGTTGAGACCATGTACAGCCTCTCATGGAAACGGTATTCCCTGGTGGCTGTGGCTCTTCCAGCAGGATAATGCTCCTGACACAAAGCACAAATGCTTCAGGAATGGTTTGAGGAGCACAACAACGAGTTTGAGGTGTTGACTTGGCCTCCAAATTCCCCAGATCTCAATCCAATCGAGCATCTGTGGGATGTGCTGAACGAACAAGTCCGATCCATGGAGGCCCCACCTCGCAATTTACAGGACTTAAAGGATCTGCTGCTAACATCTTGGTGCCAGATACCACAGCACACCTTCAGGGGTCTAGAGGAGTCCATGCCTCGACGGGTCAGGGGGACCAACACAATATTAGGTCATAATGTTATGCCTGATCGGTGTATATATATATATATATATAAATTATCCATGTTGACCTATTTATTATTATTATATTAATTTAATTTTATATATAAATCAACAGACAAAATAGACAATGTATGTATAAGAGTTGTTACTCGTCTGCCTGAATGATGTATTATTTACAGTGCGTTTTGAGGAAGAGTAATATGAGTTTTTAAATGCATACTATAAACATAAAGTAGGAAATGCTAATCCTCACAGTACAAACACTGCAGGACAAAGACATCTGTGGAATCAACACACAGTCCTCAAATGTAAGCACTTTCCCATCAGGAGCAAAGCACATCCTTACAATGTGCATTAGAAGTATGCAAATTGGAGTACAGCTTGTTAAATCCAACTTAATAGTGAAAGATTGAAGCAGCACCTGCACCTAATAGATACTGCAGAGGAGTGTGTTTGAGGACGGCAAATAAATGTGCTTCAGCGCCGCATGAAAGTGACGGATGGCTCTCGGAAAACAAACGGGTCCTTAGAGAGCGAAAAATACTATAAAAGTTACAACTATAAAAGAGTTTTATGGGTGTGAAGGCCGGCTATAGATCTGCCAGCTCTCGCACAGACCCGAGATCCACCGGAGAGATGATGAGCGACTAACAACACGTGTGACACACACGTGTGCGCTCTCCATACAGTGTAACATATGCCGAGATACCATTATGCTTTCAGAAAGGCAACAGGGTTGACATTTCTAGAGTTTAATTAGCAAAATATCAGCTAATTAACCAGCCTGAGTACTAACTTCACCGTATCCTTCAGTCTCTTCTGCTCACCACAGCTGCTTTGTGTGTGTGTGAGAGAGAGAGAGAGAGAGAGAGAGAGAGTTAGTGTGTGTGTGTGTGTGTGTGTGTGTGTGTGTGTGTGTGTGTGTGTGTGTGTGTGTGTGTGTGTGTGTGTGTGTGTGTGTGTGTGTGTGTGTGTGTGTGTGTGTGTGTGTGTGTGTGTGTGTGTGTGAGAGAGAGAGTGAGAGTGTGTGTGTGTGTGTGTGTGTGTGTGTGTGTGTGTGTGTGTGTGTGTGTGTGTGTGTGTGTGTGTGTGTGTGTGTGTGTGTGTGTGTGTGTGATGCTTGTTTAGATGTTTGAAAAGGGCAACAAATAGCAGCAACAGTGAAAATAATGCAGTAATTTATTCATGCTGTGGTGCATGCTGGGAACTGGAGTCCTACTGTTCTAGGCTACACTTTATAACACTGACAGTGAGTCACAGTGAAGAAGGCAAAGAAAACTCTCCAGAACTCAGTGTGTGTCAGTGAGACGCTCCGAACGCCTGTGGCTCCTTCTCTCTCTCGCTGCTTCCCGGGGAAGGTGGTGTTCCTGCGAGGAGAGAGTAGGAGCAGGCGGGAGTTTCTCTCCGGAGGCTCGCACAGCTATTTCAGGCACAGAGGAATCAGTCCACGTTTGATCAAAGCAGTAACAACAGACACACACACACACACACACACACACACACACACACACACTCCTGCACCCACTCACGCAGGACTCCGCAGAGAACACAACCTTTTCTGATCCCTGCTGGCCATTCATAATTAATAACATTCATGTTTGAGAAGCAAAGCCAGGATTAAAGTCGGACTGCGCACTGCGCAATGCACTGTGCATGCAATATTATCAGTCTAAGAGCCCGCTAATTAGGGCCAAAGTAAAAATTCATATCGTCACGTCAGCTGTGCATATGCATTAATCTGCGATCGGATAGATAAAAAAAATACGCAGCTTTCAAATCTCATTGGTGCATATGCACATGCAAACATAAAATATTGAAATATAAAATTACATTTAGGGACATTATATAAATGAATTATGACATTGCTGAGATATTAAAGCACTTCTCTACTAAACAAACAAACTGCAAATCTGCATTCTGGACATTAATGTTTAAATTAAATAATTGTATATTTTATGTTTGCATGTGCGTATGTTGTTTAGTAGCACTTTAGCACTTTAATATCTCATGTGCATATGCATATGCGAACATAAAATATGTAATATTTACATTTAATTAGATTTTTTTTTTTTTACTTGAGATCAAAAGCGCTTTCCTGCTAAACAGCACAAACCTGCATTCTGGACATAAACCGCATGCGTTTTCATATCCTGAGGTTTTATACGCTCAATTAAAGCGGTGGATTCTTTCAGCCATGATGGAGGGATCGTCTGAGACGTGACACCGGTGAACGCGCTGGTGTTTGATGCTTTCACAGAAGCAGAAAGTGGCCCGAGCAGGACTGGAGGGGATTTCAGAACAGAGGGAGCCAGCGTTAGGAAAGAGACAGAATGACCACTGTACAGGAAAGATGATGGCATGGAAGAGTGGAATAATAAACGTCACGCAGATCAACAGCATTAAGATTATCACTGCGACTGACCAGCTAAACGGGAAAAAATTGTTTAAAAAATAAGTGTGTGTTCAGTGTGTGTCCAGTGTGTGTGTCAGTGTGTATTCAGTGTGTCCAGCGAGTGTCCAGTTTGTGTTCAGTGTGTGTTCAGTGTCTCCAGTGTGTGTCCAGCGAGTGTCCAGTTTGTGTTCAGTGTGTCCAGTGTGTGTTCAGTGTGTCTCCAGTGTGTGTCCAGCGAGTGTCCAGTTTGTGTTCAGTGTGTATTCAGTGTGTCCAGTGTGTGTTCACTGTCTCCAGTGTGTGTTCAGTGTGTCTCCAGTGTGTGTTCAGTGTGTCCAGCGTGTGTTCAGTGTGTCTCCAGTGTGTCTCCAGTGTGTGTCCAGTTTGTGTTCAGTGTGTATTCAGTGTGTCCAGCGTGTGTTCAGTGTGTGTTCAGTGTATGTCAGTGTGTGTCCAGTGTGTGTTCAGTGTATGTCAGTGTGTGTCCAGTGTGTCTCCAGTGTGTGTTCAGTGTGTCTCCAGTGTGTGTCCAGTGTATGTCAGTGTGTGTCCAGTGTGTCTCCAGTGTGTGTTCAGTGTGTCTCCAGTGTGTGTCCAGTTTGTGTCCAGTTTGTGTCCAGTTTGTGTTCAGTGTGTATTCAGTGTGTCCAGCGTGTGTTCAGTGTGTGTTCAGTGTATGTCAGTGTGTGTCCAGTGTGTGTTCAGTGTATGTCAGTGTGTGTCCAGTGTGTGTTCAGTGTATGTCAGTGTGTGTCCAGTGTGTGTTCAGTGTATGTCAGAGTGTGTGTGTTTCAGTGTGTGTCCAGTGTGTGTTCAGCGTGTCTCCAGTGTGTGTTCAGTGTGTCCAGCGTGTGTTCAGTGTGTCTCCAGTGTGTGTCCAGCGTGTGTGTTCAGTGTGTATTCAGTTTGTGTCCAGTGTGTATTCAGCGTGTGTCCAGTGTGTGTTCAGCGTGTGTCCAGTGTGTGTTCAGCGTGTGTCCAGTGTGTGTCCAGCGTGTGTCAGTGTGTGCCCAGTGTTTGTCCAGTGTGTGTTCAGCGTGTGTCCAGTGTGTATTCAGTGTGTGTGTCAGCGTGTGTCCAGTGTGTGTTCAGTGTGTATTCAGTGTGTGTGTCAGCGTGTGTCCAGTGTGTATTCAGTGTTTGTCCAGTGTGTGTCCAACGTGTGTTCAGTGTTTGTCCAGTGTGTGTTCAGTGTGTGTCAGTGTTTGTCCAGTGTGTGTTCAGCGTTTGTCCAGGGTGTGTTCATTCTGTTTTCAGTGTGTGTCCAGCATGTGTCCAGTATGTGTCCAGTGTGTGTTCAGTGTGTTCAGAGTGTGATCATTGTGTGTTCAGTGTGTGTTCAGTGTGTTCATTGTGTCCAGCATGTTCAGTGTGTCCAGTGTGTTCAGTGTGTGTTCAGTATTTGTTCAGCATGTTCAGTGTGTCCAGCGTGTGTTCAGTGTGTGTTCAGTGTGTGTGTCAGCGTGTCCAGTTTGCGTTCAGTGTTTGTCCAGTGTGTGTTCAGCGTGTGTCCAGTGTGTGTTCAGCGTGTATTCAGTGTGTGTTTAGTGTGTCCAGTGTGTGTCCAGCGTGTGTCAGCGTGTGTCCAGTGTGTGTTCAGTGTTTGTCCAGTGTGTGTTCAGCGTGTCCAGTGTGTGTCCAGCGTGTCAGTGTGTGTCCAGTTTGTGTTCAGTGTTTGTCCAGCGTGTGTGTTCAGCGTGTGTCCAGTGTGTGTTCAGTGTGTATTCAGTGTGTGTCAGCGTGTGTCCAGTGTGTGTCCAACGTGTGTTCAGTGTGTCAGTGTTTGTCCAGTGTGTGTCCAGCGTGTCAGTGTGTGTCCAGTTTGTGTCCAGTGTGTGTTCAGCGTGTGTCCAGTGTGTGTTCAGTGTGTATTCAGTGTGTGTGTCAGCGTGTCCAGTGTGTGTTCAGTGTGTATTCAGTGTGTGTGTCAGCGTGTCCAGTGTGTCCAGTGTGTGTCCAACGTGTGTTCAGTGTGTCAGTGTTTGTCCAGTGTGTCCAGCGTGTCAAGTTTGTGTTCAGTGTTTGTCCAGTGTGTGTTCAGCGTGTCCAGTGTGTGTTCAGTGTGTGTGTCAGCGTGTGTCCAGTGTGTGTTCAGTGTTGGTCCAGTGTGTGTCCAACGTGTGTTCAGTGTGTGTCAGTGTTTGTCCAGTGTGTGTTCAGCGTTTGTCCAGGGTATGTTCATTCTGTTTTCAGTGTGTGTCCAGTATGTGTCCAGTGTGTGTCCAGTATGTGTCCAGCGTGTGTCCAGCATGTGTCCAGTGTGTGTTCAGTGTGTTCATTGTGTTCAGTGTGTGTCCAGCGTGTTCAGTGTGTCCAGCGTGTGTTCAGTGTGTGTTCAGCATGTTCAGTGTTTCCAGCGTGTGTTCAGTGTGTGTTCAGTGTGTGTTCAGCATGTTCAGTGTGTCCAGCGTGTTCAGTGTTTCCAGCGTGTGTTCAGTGTGTGTTCAGCATGTTCAGTGTGTCCAGCGTGCGTTCAGTGTGCGTTCAGTGTGCGTTCAGTATGTGTTCAGTGTGTGTTCAGAGTGTGTTCAGTATGTGTTTAGTGTGTGTTCATTGTGCGTTCAGCATGTGTTTAGTGTGTTCAGTATGTGTTCAGCGTGTGTTCAGTATGTGTTCAGTGTGTTCAGAGTGTGTTCAGTATGTGTTTAGTGTGTGTTCAGCATGTGTTTAGTGTGTTCAGTATGTGTTCAGCGTGTGTTCAGTATGTGTTCAGTGCGTGTCCAGTATGTGTTCAGTATGTTTAGTGTGTGTTCATTGTGTGTTCAGTGCATGTCCAGTGTGTGTTCAGTATGTGTTTAGTGTGTGTTCATTGTGTGTTCAGCGTGTTCAGTGTGTGTTCAGCGTGTGTTCAGTCACAGGATCTCAGCAGTGTTTCCTGTGAGTCGTGAGCTCTGAGGCTGGAACAGGAGCGAGGCGCTGACAGCCGACAGCAGATGTGCAGCACTGGGAGTCCTGGAGTTTGAGCAGAGGCGAACTGTCGCTCTCGCTCTGATCTCCACTTCACTCCACAAACGCTGTACTCCCAGAAAGAGCCTTGCTCCAGTCTCTCGTCTTTTCCAGCGCTGCCAGTCTCTCTTCCAGCAGGTTAAACACGAGTTCAGCTCAACTGAAACACTCTCTGACACACATCAGTGCCACAAGCGACGTCCAGCCTGGGAAAGTGACATCTTCACCCTTCAGTCAAACATTATTCAAATGTATCAAAGACATAAAAGTGATAATAATGCAATAAAACATGACATAATTTTGGCCAGGCTGTCATACAAAGAAAATATGAATGCATGCAAGAACCAACAAACTATTATTAACTGATTATGTATAACTATTTTCCTGTTAGCGTTTTGTTTTTCTGTGCATTTTCTTTGCATACTAAAATAAAACCTGTATCTGTAGTTTGTCTTTTTGCCAAATAATTTTGTCAGATAAATAACTTAACCAGGTTTAGTGTTTGTTCTTCTCTAATATTTAAAATATTTAAAAATATAAAATATTTTCCCCAAAATTTGATGGTTTAATCAAACTTGAAGGGTCATTAAAATGAAAATATCCCCTCCGGTCATCACTTTTGGACACTACTGTGTGTGTAAAGAATCAATTTATACAGTGAAAAAAAATGATCATCAATACAGTAGCAAGCCGACTATTAATTATTAGGGACATAGTTTAAAAATATATATATATATTTATTTATTTCTTTCTTTCCAAATAATACTTTAAACATTTATAATTTTTCACATTATTATTATGATTATTAATACATGAAAAAATATATCTTTTACATTTTAGAATAGGGATCTCTGATCATATTTGGGGGTGTTTGGCATCAAAAAGACTAAACGGGCATTTTCATAATAAAGCTGTAATATAATGAGATTAAAGTCATAGTATTTTGAGAATAAAAAAAAAACAGCAGGATTATCACAGTGTGTGTGTGTGTGTGTGTGTGTGTGTGTGTGTGTGTGTGTGTGTGTTTCTGGATACTGGATTGACTGGATTCACCAAACATCGCAAACTGAATCCAGCGGTCACAAATAAACAGTTTATCATCAACATGAACTTTCCTTCTGACGCCAGTGATGGCAGAAAACACAAGCCACTCATGATCTGAGCTTCGGGGCTGGACTGATGTGTGGAGAGAGCAGAGCACGTTTGAGCTGGACGAGTTCTGACCGTCTGAACCTCCAACACCAGCTGCTGGACATGAATATCTACCTCAACACAAGCAGTTTGGACTGAATCACAAGAGACGAGGAACACCAGCCCTCAGAGAAGTCATTTATTGATCATTTATATATAAAAATATTAATTAACACTAACAAATACAAATGCAGGGCTTTGTTTCCATTTTTTAAAATACTAGAAAATATAAAAAAATATATGGTTATTAGTTTTATTTTAGTATCATTTGAGATGCTATTATAGTTTTTATTAATATTTTGAATGTTTACATTTTTATATGTTCTGTTTTCATTTTAATGAATTAAAGTTAATCATTTTGTTGTTTTTATTACATTTTTATTTGTTTTTTAAAAATATATCTATATAGTTTTTATAAATTTTATTTCAGTTTTAATATAATAAATATAATATAATATAATTCATAATATAATATAATTCATAATATAATATAATTAATGATATAATATAAATAATATAATATAATAATATAATATAATACTAAAATAACTGCAAAAACTATTGTAAATACTTTATTTACATTTTTGATTTAATCAGATGTTCTTCATTTTGGTTGATTTGCCAGTGAAGAACTCTAATGTCGTCTTCTCCAGTGAATGTGTCTTGATGTGGGAATGTGGAAACAGGACAGAAACACTGAGCGAGAGGATGATTTTTCAGCTTTTGACCGAACGCTTGGATCTCCGGTGCTCAAACACTCACACACACTTCAGCTGACGGATGAAACAGAATATATACGGCATAGATCCGCGGCGCCGGTGTCGACACGCTTTAACCTCCCGTAACACACGGATCAACAGAGGAAACGCTCTCTCAGGTCACAGTCACGTCACATGTGTTTGAGCGGCTGACTCGCTGTGAGACGGGATGCTGTCGCCATGACAACAGACATCACGCAGCTCTGGGAATGATGTGTGGGCTAAAGCGAGTCTCAGTCCACGCTGTGTGTTCAGCAACGGCAACGTGTAGAATAATAATCATGAAAGTTGACTGATATGTGGATTTAATTTAATTTAATTTACTTAGAATAATAATGATGAAAGTTGACTCATGTGGATTTGATTTAATTTAATTTAATTAGAATAATAATGATGAAAGTTGACTGATATGTGGATTTAATTTAATTATATATATATATATATATATATATATATATATATATATATATATATATATATATATATATATATATATTTATTTATTTATTTTTGATGCTGATATGATTTCTAGTATGTAGGACTAATTTAATGCTGATATGAATGTTGCAATTTATAATAGCAAATAATATGTTCACAGAATTGCTTATTAAAACTGATAATTTCATACAAATTCATTGAAAAAGTAATGTCATGTATTGAAAGAGTTATGTCATGTCTGTCCAGATCTCTGTCTCATGTCAGTAACTCTACTCTACTTCTATTGATCCACAGCAGACTCAGCAGGTTCAAAACACCAACGTCCAGTGAAGCTGAATAAAGAGAAGTGTGTGACAGATTCACACTCGTGTCTGTCGGCTCTCGAGTCTGTGACACAGAGATAAACTATCACATTAGGGCTTAAAAGGGAGGAGAAACACTTCCCGTATCTGTAGCTGTTAAGGTCAAAGGTCATGTGTCCAGTCAAACGCAACAGTATTTCAGTTCATCTGTCACTATAGGTTGAGTCTTGTGTGACAAACTGATCCTCAGAAACCATCAACTAAACTACACACGATAAAAGATAATTCAACCCAGACAACCCACAACTGGGTCAGAGCATCTCCAGAACTGCAGCTCTTGTGGGGTGTTCCCGGTCTGCAGTGGTCAGGATCTATCAAAAGTGCTCCAAGGAAGGAACAGTGGAGAACCGGCCACAGGGTCATGGGCGGCCAAGGCTCATTGATGCACGTGGGGAGCGAAGGCTGGCCCGTGTGGTCCGATCAAACAGACGAGCTACTGGAGCTCAAACTGCTCAAGAAGTTAATGCTGGTTCTGATAGAAAGGTGTCAGAATACACAGAGCATCTCAGTTTGTTGCGTATGGGGCGGCATAGCCGCTGACCAGTCAGGGTGCCCATGCTGACCCCTGTCCACCGCCGAAAGCACCAACAGTGGCACGTGAGCATCAGAACTGGACCACGGAGCAATGGAAGAAGGTGGCCTGGTCTGATGAATCACGTGTTCTTTTACATCATGTGGATGGCCAGGTGCGTGTGCGTGGCTTCCCTGGGGAACACACGGCACCAGGATGCACTATGGGAAGAAGGCGAGCCGGCGGAGGCAGTGTGATGCTTTGGGCAATGTTCTGCTGGGAAACCTTGGGTCCTGCCATCCATGTGGATGTTACTTTGACCTGATAAATGTGACTACAAGGCATGAAGATATTAAGATATTATAAACATTAACATCACGGTTTTCTGTAAAGCGGTTTTGTGAAAATGGAACACAATGTGTTTAGAGATGTGAGTGATTGGCTGAGAGCAAGAAACTCAAATAAAAGCGCCTAAAAATAGTCAAATACTCCCAATTCAGTCTTATCAGCAGTTTTTGGTCATATTCTTAAATTCCAACGTTTGATTTTAATGACGTGATTGTGTTGGTTTTACAACTGATGATGTGGAGAATTAATATGTTAACATTAAACATTAATATGTTTTACAATTTTATTTCAAAAATAATTCCATAATTTTAAATGCTATTAACACACCAAAATACCATAATTACTATCCATCATAAAAGTGCATCTATCCATTATAAAAGTGCATCTATCCATCATAAATTATGTAATTAGAAGTCTCTCCTGCTCATGAATCTGCTCATAACTCCAGTAGATCAGTGTAATACTCCTCCAGTGTAGATCAGCTGTTCTCTGTGTGAATATATAGTAAAGTGTGATTTATTCCTGTGATCAAAGCTGAGTTTATCATCATTACTCCAGTCTTCAGTGTCACATGATCCTTCACTGATCATTCTCACATGAGGATCTGTTGCTTTCTGATTATTATCAGTGTTTGTTTATATCCAACATGAAATGCAGGTCTTGTAGCACAGGAAGCAACTGAAAGAAAGCGTGCAGAAATCCCTCTCAGAGCAGTCGTGTGTGATTCCAGCCAGGCTTTGACGTGTGTTGGTGGACCAGCGTCAAGCTCCGCTCTCGCTCTCATTACAGTAGGAAATGCAGGGTTCTGATCCAAGGGAATTGATAAAGAGCTCTGGAGGAGGCGCAGGGAAGCAACAAAGAGCGCTTTAGTTGCACTGGTGGAATGCATTTGCATAGTTTAGAGGTCCAGCATCTGAAGCCGGCCGTGAACACACACCCGACTGCACCGGGGAGTAAAGAGCAAGAGCCTCGCTTCTGTCTCATCCTGCCGCTTTCAAGAACAGAGGCGGCGCATGAAACAATGTTATGCAAGAAGCATGTCACACGCTTCCCACGGTTCCCTCTGATACCATCATCACGGATCCCAGATGAAAAACATTCAACAATATGAAGGATTCACAATTAAACACTGCAAACAAAACAGTGTTTCTCTCAATATCTCAACATTCTTAAATCAAGATTCATTTACTGGAGAATATGAGTGTGTGATATATATCGTGATTGTTGTTTTAATGATGTGCGATCTGACATTATCAACTATATCCCTCACTTTACAGAAACACACTAGAGAGTGAACACATATGTGATGTAGTCTAGTGCACTTGAGCATTTAGTGCACACTTTCACTGCGTGATTTACTATTAAAATGCATTTATAAAGCCGTCAATATTCAACATTAGAGGCAAAATACCTTTGAATGTCTTTTATATTTATACCATTTAGTTCATCAATATCACATGAAGAGTGCTGTTGTGATTACAAATGTGATATTGATTTTATAAATTCAATAAACAAGTTAATATTAAGTTATACATTTTAGACACAATATTGCCTTTTTTTTGCTCTATTTTATCAACAAAAATAGTTTGAAACAAAGCCAAAGCACTCTTTTGTGTCTCTGAGCGACACACGGTGGTGTTTCATTACTGAATGAATGAGTCATTTGAGTGAATGATTCAATGACTCACTCATTAACAGTGACTGGCGGTTTTAATTTCACATTTAAAGTATGTTTTCATGTTTTAAATCATTTCAAAATATCAACAATCAACGTTTTATGTTTAAAACATTATTTGTGCATGTGTAACAGCAGGTTAAACTTATTCCTGTCCCTCTGAGCTCATTAAACAGTGTGTAAATGATCTTCAGATGAGCTTCTGTGAGTCCTCTGCACTGCAAACATGAGTTTAGCTGGAACAGATTCCATTTGCTTGGTAACAGCCCTATTGTGTCTTATTACTAGAATTTTATTTATTGATTAAATGTAAGAATTTGACAAAAGGTTGCATACATTTAATTAGATTAGAAAAAATTGCTTTGTAAAGGATGGATGCACTTTTATGATGGATAGATGCACTTTTATGATGGATAGATGCACTTTTATGATGGATAGATGCACTTTTATGATGCACTTTTATGATGATAGATGCACTTTTATGATGGAGAGATGCACTTTTATGATGATAGATGCACTTTTATGATGGATAGATGCACTTTTATGATGGATGGATGCACTTTTATGATGGAGAGATGCACTTTTATGATGGATAGATGCTCTTTTATGATGGATGGATGCACTTTTATGATGGAGAGATGCACTTTTATGATGATAGATGCACTTTTATGATGGATAGATGCACTTTTATGATGGATGGATGCACTTATGATGATAGATGCACTTTTATGATGAGAGATGCACTTTTATGATGGATAGATGCACTTATGATGATAGATGCACTTTTATGATGATAGATGCACTTTTATGATGATAGATGCACTTTTATGATGGATAGATGCACTTATGATGATAGATGCACTTTTATGATGATAGATGCACTTTTATGATGGATAGATGCACTTTTGGATGATGGATAGATGCACTTTTATGATGATAGATGCACTTATGATGATAGATGCATGATGATAGATGCACTTCATGATGATAGATGCAATGATGATAGTCAAAGTCATGCACTTATGCTTTATTGTCAATTCTGCCATCAAAGTCATTGCACATACATACAGAGAATTGAAATTCTATGACTCTCAGACCCTAGGTGCCTAACAACAACAAAACAATAACAATAACAAAAAGTTTAACAGTAACAACAACAGAAGAAAGATTAAAAAAGATGGATAAAGTGAATTATAGAGGTAAAGTGGCGATGGCAAATAGTGCAAACAATGGTAACAATAGTGCAATTTCAGATTTAAGTCAGTGCAGGTATAAAATAAAATTATAAGAGTGTGTGCAAAAAGAGTCTGTAAGAGGGGAGACCAATTCCTCAGAGAGACAATATATGAGGTAGATGAAGGAGGGAGGGGGGGGGGGTTCCCAGATCAGGTGCGTGGGGCAGAAGAGGGAGGGTCGGCAGAGTCGGGAGGGAGTTCAATGCCCTGACAGCTTGGGGAATGAAGCTGTCCTTCAGTCTGCTGGTCCTTGCTTGGAGACTGCGAAGCCTCCTCCCTGATGGCAGCAGACTGAAGAGGCTGTGCGATGGGTGGGTGGGGTCTCTCGCAATGATGAGGGCTTTGCGGGAGAGGCGGGAGTTATAAATGTCCTGGAGGGGTGGGAGAGAGACACCAACGATCTTCTCAGCTGCTCTCACTATGGCGCTGAAGTGCTTTACAGCAGGATGCATTGCAGGCGCCGTACCACACAGTGATGCAGCTGGTCAGAATGCTCTCGATGGTGCCTCTGTAGAAGGTGCGCATGATGGGGGCTGGGGCTCCGGCTCTTCTCAGCTTGCGGAGAAAGTAGAGTCGCTGCTGTGCTTTCTTGGTCAGTGCTGTGGTGTTGGCGGTCCAGGAGAGGTCCTCTGTGATATGCACACCCAGAAATTTGGTGCTCCTCACCCTTTCCACGGTCACACCGTTGATGGTCAGAGGAGCGTGCTGGGTGTGCATTCTCCTGAAGTCAACAACAATCTCCTTCGTCTTCTCCACGTTCAGAGAGAGATTGTTGTCGCCACACCACCTGGCCAGGCGGCTCACCTCGCTCCTGAAGTTTGTCTCATCATCGTTGCTAATGAGACCAACTACGGTTGTGTCGTCCGCAAACTTGATGAAGAGATTGCTGTTGTGTATGGGTGTGCAGTCATGTGTCAGCAGAGTGAAAAGGAGGGGGCTCAACACACATCCCTGAGGGGCTCCAGTGTTCATAATGATGGAGCTGGATGAGTTACTGCCGACCCGAACTGCCTGAGGTCTTCCCGTCAGGAAGTCCAGCAACCAGTTGCACATCGATGTGCTGAGTCCCAGCTGTGACAGTTTTTGAGTGAGCTGTAGAGGGATGATTGTATTGAATGCTGAACTAAAGTCTATGAACAGCATTCTGACATAAGTGTCTTTATTTTCCAGGTGAGTGAGTGCTGAATGGACGGTGGTGGCGATGGCGCCATCGGTCGAGCGCTTAGACCGATATGCAAATTGGTAGGGTCCAGGGAGGGGGGGAGGACAGACTTAATGTGGTGCATGACTAGCCGCTCAAAGCACTTCATAAGGATGGGGGTAAGTGCGACTGGACGGTAGTCGTTGAAAGCAGGATGGAGATGATTTCTTAGGGACTGGAATGATGGTGGTTGCTTTGAAGCATGTGGGGACGACAGCTTGACTCAGTGAGCTGTTGAAGATGTCTGTGAAGACATCAGTGAGTTCCTCTGCACAGTCTCTCAATACACGTCCAGGAATGTTGTCAGGACCTGGAGCTTTGCGTGCGTTGACCCTGCTGAGGGATCTTCTCACGCTGTCCCTGGGCAGTGACAGCATCAGGTCATCGGGAGGAGGTGGTGACTTCTGTGCAGTGGTGCTGTTGTGAGCTTCAAAGCGAGCAAAGAAAGTGTTCAGCTCATTCAGCAGGGGGGTGGAGCTGTCACATGTCCGTGCAGGGGGCTTATAATCTGTGATGGTCTGAATACCCTGCCACAGGCTCCTTGTGTCTCTGCTGTCGCTGAAACGATGGGCTATCCTCCTGGAGTACTGTCTCTTAGCCTTCCTGATGCCGCGTGACAGGTTGGCCCTTGCTGTCCTCAGGCCCACCTCATCTCCAGCTCTGAAGGCAGCATTACGCGTCTTCAGAAGTCTGTAGACATTTCCTGTCAGCCATGGTTTTTGTTTGGGCCAGACGGTGATGGTCTTTGTGACTGTTACATCCTCAATGCACTTGGTGATATAAGAAGTAACAGTCTCTGAGTACTCCTGAATGTCTGTGGTGTTGTGGTAGGTTGCATAGATGCATTTTTATAATAGATAGATGCACTTTTATGATGATAGATGCACTTTTATGATGGATAGATGCACTTTTATGATGATAGATGCACTTTTATGATGACAGATGCACTTTTATGATGGATGGATGCACTTTTATGTTGGATAGATGCTCTTTTATGATGGATGGATGCACTTTTATGTTGGATAGATGCACTTTTATGATGATAGATGCACTTTTATGATGACAGATGCACTTTTATGATGGATGGATGCACTTTTATGTTGGATAGATGCTCTTTTATGATGGATGGATGCACTTTTATGTTGGATAGATGCACTTTTATGTTGGATAGATGCACTTTTATGATGATAGATGCACTTTTATGATGATAGATGCACTTTTATGTTGGATAGATGCACTTTTATGTTGGATAGATGCACTTTTATGATGGATAGATGCACTTTTATGATGGATGGATGCACTTTTATGTTGGATAGATGCACTTTTATGTTGGATAGATGCACTTTTATGATGATAGATGCACTTTTATGATGACAGATGCACTTTTATGATGACAGATGCACTTTTATGATGGATGGATGCTCTTTTATGATGGATAGATGCACTTTTATGATGGATAGATGCACTTTTATGATGATAGATGCACTTTTATGATGGATGGATGCACTTTTATGATGGATGGATGCACTTTTATGTTGGATAGATGCACTTTTATGTTGGATAGATGCACTTTTATGATGATAGATGCACTTTTATGATGACAGATGCACTTTTATGATGGATGGATGCTCTTTTATGATGGATAGATGCACTTTTTTGATGATAGATGCACTTTTATGATGGATAGATGCACTTTTATGATGATAGATGCACTTTTATGATGACAGATGCACTTTTATGATGGATGGATGCTCTTTTATGATGGATAGATGCTCTTTTATGATGATAGATGCACTTTTATGATGGATAGATGCACTTTTATGATGGATGGATGCACTTATCTTGAAAAAAAAAAAAAAAATGATTGTGGACTTCAGGAAGAGACAGCAACGGACATACTCCCCCCTCATGATCAGCGGGTCACCAGTAGAGAGAGTGAGCAGCTTCAAAGTACCTGGGTGTAAACATCTCCGAGGACCTGACCTGGACTGCTCACATTCAGACACAGGTGAAAAAAGCCAGGCAAAGACTGTACCACCTGCGCCAGCTGAGGAAATTCAGGGTTTCACCAGCTATCCTGAAAACTTTCTATTTAGGGGCGATAGAAAGTGTATTAACTCAGTTCATCACAGCGTGGTATGGGAACAGCACCAGTCATGACTGCAAAGCCCTGCAAAGAGTCGTGCGCTTATCCGAGCGTATCTCAGGGTCAGCTCTCCCGTCTCTGCAGGACGTCTACACCAAACGCTGCAAAGGTAGAGCTACTAAGATCATCAAGGACTCTAATCACCCTGCAAACCCTCATTTCACGCTGCTGCCATCTGGTAAGCGCTTCCGAAGCCTGATGGCCAAAACTGAGAGACTCAGGAGGAGCTTCTTCCCCCAGGCCATCAGACTCCTGAACTCAGTCACTTAACATCACGTGACTTCACTTCAGGATAAACATCGATACACTGACATTGCACTGCACTTTCTGTTCTCGTTGTTACTGTGTAACCTGTTATAAACCTGTTTGCACATTATACTCTTTATACATTTGTTAACCACATATTTATAAGTCTACAGTTTACTCACTGCACAGTTTACCTCACTTATTTTATTCCACTTATTTATTCTTATTTTTTTACTTTTTCTCCTACTTGACTTGATTATTTATAATTCTACAGATATATATATATATATATAGTACTTTTTTATCCTATTTCTATTATAATTTCCTCCTTGTGTTTTTAACTGTGAATTTGCACTGTCCATGGAGCGGAACTGTTTACATTTCACTGCCGGTTGTATATTCTGTATATAACTGTGTGTGTGACAAATAAAACTCTTGAATCTTGAATCTTTTATGATGGATAGATGCACTTTTATGATGGATGATAGATGCACTTTTATGATGGATGGATGCACTTTTATGATGATGGATGCACTTTTATGATGGATAGATGCACTTTTATGATGGATGGATAGATGCACTTTTATGATGGATGGATAGATGCACTTTTATGATGGATGGATAGATGCACTTTTATGATGCATGGATAGATGCACTTTTATGATGGATGGATAGATGCACTTTTATGATGGATGGATGCACTTTTATGATGGATGGATAGATGCACTTTTATGATGGATAGATGCACTTTTATGATGGATGGATGGATGCACTTTTATGATGGATGGATGCACTTTTATGAGGGACGGATGCACTTTTATGATGATAGATGCACTTTTATGATGGATGGATGCACTTTTATGATGGATGGATAGATGCACTTTTATGATGGATGGATGCACTTTTATGATGGATGGATAGATGCACTTTTATGATGGATGGATAGATGCACTTTTATGATGGATGGATAGATGCACTTTTATGATGGATGGATAGATGCACTTTTATGATGGATGGATGCACTTTTATGATGGATAGATGCACTTTTATGATGGATAGATGCACTTTTATGATGGATGGATAGATGCACTTTTATGATGGATGGATAGATGCACTTTATGATGGATGGATAGATGCACTTTTATGATGGATGGATGCACTTTTATGATGGATAGATGCACTTTTATGATGGATGGATGCACTTTTATGATGGATAGATACACTTTTATGATGGATGGATAGATGCACTTTTATGATGGATGGATAGATGCACTTTTATGATGGATGGATGCACTTTTATGATGGATGGATAGATGCACTTTTATGATGGATAGATGCACTTTTATGATGGATAGATGCACTTTTATGATGGATAGATGGATGGATGCACTTTTATGATGGATGGATGCACTTTTATGATGATAGATGCACTTTTATGATGGATGGATGCACTTTTATGATGGATAGATGCTCTTTTATGATGGATAGATGCTCTTTTATGATGGATGGATGCACTTTTATGATGGATAGATGCACTTTTATGATGGATGGATGCACTTTTATGATGATGGATGGATGGATGGATGCACTTTTATGATGATAGATGCACTTTTATGATGGATGGATGCACTTTTATGATGGATGGATGGATGGATGCACTTTTATGATGGATGGATGCACTTTTATGATGGATGGATGGATGCACTTTTATGATGGATAGATGCACTTTTATGATGGATGGATGCACTTTTATGATGATGGATGCTCTTTTATGATGATAGATGCTCTTTTATGATGATAGATGCTCTTTTATGATGATGGATGCTCTTTTATGACGATGGATGCACTTTTATGATGGATGGATAGATGCACTTTTATGATGGATGGATAGATGCACTTTTATGATGGATGGATAGATGCACTTTTATGATGGATGGATAGATGCACTTTTATGATTGATGGATAGATGCACTTTTATAATGGATAGATGCTCTTTTATGATGATAGATGCACTTTTATGATGGAAACAATTCTTAATATGTTCAGTCATTTCTCTTCTCCAGTAAATGTGTCTTGATTTAATAATGTTTAGATATTTGTGCTGGAAAACGGGACAGAAGCTCTGAGAAGATCATTTGTTTGCAGTGGCATCATTAAAACACAAACTACATTTCCCATCATCCTCTGCGGCAGCATGATCAACAGCAGCAATTCCACACCTAATCTTTTACTCTTCACCGGCGCAAAACAAAGGTGGTTGCTCGAAAATGAAAGAAATGTGAAATTGCCAATATCAGAAGCACTCGAGCGCTCCTTCAACACGACCTTCCCCACAGAACAACAAGAGTTCACTCAAATAAATGCAGCCAACAGCTGTAAATACAGTCTCATCCTGCATGTCACATCAAGTCATAATCATGTTTAGACTGGGATCCTTCACGCACACATTACACTGTCTGTTCAAACACTATTAATGCATGCTGGGATTTGACTCACACTGTGAAGTGGACTTAAATGGGCTCCAAATCATAGGGAGCGTATACTGTGAATGAAAGGGGGAACAAGATATCACTTCACTAGTGGACAGGGGAAATTACCCATCATCATCAGTTTGCTTCCAATATAACATCAGACACACTAGAAACTGCTCTAGATGCACACGCATGCATTATATACAATTCCATTTAATCAATGCTACATTCTTACTAATTTGCATGAGTATATGACGTCATCATAGTTGAAATGTTTTGAATGTATAAATACATTTATGATTTGAATTGCATATGAAATTTCCATGCATTTGATTACACGGTTATAACTTATAACTTAATTTGATGCACATTTCCCAAGATATCAAAGCATTTATTATTAACCATTTATATTTATTTGATGAATAAAAATAAATAAAAAAGCATTCTGTAGGATCAACATATCTGTAAACAATTCGATTTATTGAGTTAAAATAAGGCTAGCTGTGGAACAAGCAATATCCAGTTATGAAACAATTTGGCTTTATTGGTGATAAGTTATTATGTATTTAAGCACATTCAGTGCATTAAAAATAAATGACGCAGAGACTATTTTCACTCAGAAATTGCTAGTAGATTTCACCAATAATTGCAAAGAAACGGCATGTTACGTTGAATTAAGCATGACATTTTACAAAAATCTGAACCGTTTCATTTATGCATGACCTAGGCATCACATTTTTGTTAAAACTCTGTAAATGCACGGAAGTTTTACATGCAATTCAAATGCATAAACCTTGTTTGAGTGAAGTGTCCCCTGCTGAGTGTGTAGGGCGCAGTGAACACTGCTACACCTATAATTATCACTAATGAGGAAGCGTCTCAGAGTGTGCTGGCATTCAGCATTTCCATTCCTCCATCGCATTGATTTTAAAGTGCATTCTCATGGACCGGCTCTGCCCAAACTCTATTATCCTATTAGCCCCTGAGACACACGTACACTATCCTGCATGTGAAGCGACTCCACAAACAAAAGCCATCTCGTTGATATTACGCCCACCATCTCCAAGCGTGACCCGCCAGTCAGATCGGCCCTGTGCAACAGCAGCCCGGAGTAAACAGCGCTTAGATGTTTTCCCTGATGACATTTGCACATTATGACTCACGGCCGGTCATGCAGAGCTCTGGTTAACCCACACTACACCAGCAGAACGCCACTAGTTGAACAGCACACGATGAGAATGCAGAATAAGGAGAGGCAGTGAGCAAGAGCTCCTACATTTGCAGATTTTAGACGCTTGCTGTGACATTTGCAACCCAATGACAACGTTCATACAGCGTTTGTTCAATGTGCAAATGCCTCTCAGTGCAACTGAGAAAAACCCAGTGCATGTAATAAATTGCAATGGGTGCATTTGCAATGCATTATTTTTTTTTTCCTTTAAAAATGGAGAAAACTGAACTTGCATATGACTACAAACTAACCCGAATGTGAGTGAGAAAAACCCAATGCATGAACTGTTTAGCATGCAATACATTGCATTAGTAGGTATGCATTAATCTCCCATTTAAAACCTGTGGATTGGGCAAATTGAACTTGCATAAACTTTTGCAATTAAAATGCTTCTCTTTTTATCCATTTTAAATTCTTAAATTGTTATTTCCAACGAATTGTAATAATTCATGCATGTATGACAAATTTGGTCTTTGCAATGCATAATTTCCCCTGTAAAAACCTGTGGATTAATTGGGAATATTGACCATTCACATATCAAGCTGATGAGTAAGCCAAACCCAAATCTTACAGCTAAAGGAAACTTTTGTTTTTATGCATTCTAAATTCGAAAATGTCACTCAGAGTTATTTCACATGAATCACTGGGGTAAAACGCATTATAATGCATCATTTTGGCCTCTAAAAACCTGTGGATTGGCTGTTGGGAAGATCTCACGCTGGATGGTTTATGAAATGGCACCTGTTCACGCGCACACACGGCATGTTGACTGGCATATAAATGCATGTGTGTATGAGCTGCTGGCACTTACCATACACTCCCTGGCATGAGATGCCCTCCAAAATGAGCGTCAGGACCCCCAAAACACTGATAATCCCATCCATCATTACGTGCCTTTCAACATATCCAGATTAAAGAGCCGGAGTCTCTCCAGGAAGGAAAAGATGTGGATGAAAAGCAGCGCAGATGTGACGAATCCGCGCGGTTTCCTGATGATCAGTGGGACAGCTGTTCACTCACGGGCTCGGTCGAGGTTCGGACACATCAGTCATCGCTTCACCCGAGGCTCGAGTCCATCCGATCCGGAGCTTCTGACCGTCTCCTCAGTGATGCTGCTGATGCTCGTGCGCCCGCAGCATCAGGACCAGCGGCGTCGTGGACGAGCAATGCGCGTGCACCTGGCTGTCCGTCATCTCGACGAGTGCGCGAGGAACATCCGAACACTTTAGCGGGTTTGTCGGAGCCGAGCCGAACTCAACCGAACCGAGTCCAGTCTGCCTGTGTCGACGAGGGCGAATGGAGCGAAACGTCCGTCGCGTTGCGCTGTGAGGGGAGAGAGAGAGAGAGAGAGAGAGAGAGAGAGAGAGAGAGAGAGAGAGAGAGAGAGAGAGAGAGAGAGAGAGAGAGAGAGAGAGAGAGAGAGAGAGAGAGAGAGAGAGAGAGAGAGAGAGAGAGAGAGAGAGAGAGAGAGAGAGAGAGAGAGAGAGAGAGAGAGAGAGAGAGAGAGAGAGAGAGAGAGAGAGAGAGATCAGTATGAAGGACTACACACACACACACACACACACACAAGGCTAATAATAATGACTAGAGTCAAAAGAGTGTTTGCATTTTTAGAACGAAGATATTAGATGATTAATTATTTTATTATTACTAAAATGTTTTTCATATGATGCATTGTAAAAAAATAAAATTAAAATAAAATAAAAAAACAGCTTTATTTTATCCATGCATACATATTCTGACGTCACCAGGGGGAGTTGTGACGACACCGATAACGGAACGATATATTTGGAATCAAGATTCAAGAGATTCAAAACTCTCTTGAATCTCTTGAATCTTGAATCTTGATTCCAAATATATCGTTCCGTTATCGGTGTCGTTTATTTTTTTACGATGCATCATATGAAAAACATTTTAGTAATAATAAAATAATTAATCATCTAATATCTTCGTTAGGAATCGCAAAGGAATCACTGCCAGAACAAATTTTTTTCAGACCAAAACATTCTCAGCCAATCAGAATCCATCCTGCTCTAAAGAGCTTGAGCATTTAAAGCGAGAGAACAAACCTGCAGCGCGCTCATAATAAACTGAAATATATGGTGTGGGCGCTTATGGTGTGTTCAAGTCCTCCTGCATGTTCGTATTTACGAGGTGACAAGTCGTGTTTACGACATCATGTGCGTTCAAGTCTCTTTGGTCAGAGCAAGATGGCGGTGTTCCTTCTTTTAATGAATTTCACGAAAATACAGCAAGGTTTTTAACTCTGCTATAGAAAATGAAGAACAAAGAATGTGCATCAGGCGAGTTTAAATCTTTTATGCTTTTAATTAATCTATGAAGCCACTGTAAACGGTAATGTTATACATTAGGCTAATTGTTATATTACAATCCTAGCTTACTTTGTTGTAAATGACAAAGCCTGACAGTGTCACTGCTAAATACCCGTTATATTCAACGTGCCAGGGCCAGTCGTGTTTCCACTGTCTGGTTTAAAGCGGGCATGCTAGTGCGTGCCAGGGCCAGTTGTGTTTACACCGTCGGGTCTAAAGCGGCGTGCTAGTGCATGCCAGGGCCAGTCGTGTTTCCACCGTCGGGTCTAAAGCGGGCGTGCTAGTGCGTGCCAGGGCCAGTCGTGTTTCCACCGTCGGGTCTAAAGCGGGCGTGCTAGTGCGTGCCAGGGCCAGTCGTGTTTCCACCGTCGGGTCTAAAGCGGGCACGCTAGTGCGTGCCAGGGCCAGCCACCACTGTCGGGTCTAAAATGGCCATGCTAGTGCGTGCCAGGGCCAGTCGCGTTTCCACTGTCAGGCCTAAAGTGGGCGTGCTAGTGCGTGCCAGGGCCAGTCGCGTTTCCACCATTGGGTCTACAGCGGGCGTGCTAGTGTGTGCCAGGGCCAGTCACGTTTCCACCGTCGGGTCTAAAGTGGGCTCACTAGTGTGTGCCAGGGCCAGTCGCGTTTCCACTGTCAGGCCTAAAGTGGGCGTGCTAGTGCGTGCCAGGGCCAGTCGCGTTTCCACCGTCGGGTCTACAGCGGGCGCGCTAGTGTGTGCCAGGGCCAGTCACGTTTCCACCGTCGGGTCTAAAGTGGGCGCACTAGTGTGTGCCAGGGCCAGTCGCGTTTCCACTGTCAGGCCTAAAGTGGGCGTGCTAGTGCGTGCCAGGGCCAGCCGCGTTTCCACCGTCGGGTCTACAGCGGGCGCGCTAGTGTGTGCCAGGGCCAGTCACGTTTCCACCGTCGGGTCTAAAGTGGGCGCACTAGTGTGTGCCAGGGCCAGTCACGTTTCCACCGTCGGGTCTAAAGTGGGCGCACTAGTGTGTGCCAGGGCCAGTCACGTTTCCACCGTCGGGTCTAAAGTGGGCGCACTAGTGCGTGCCAGGGCCAGTCGCATTTTCACTGTCACTTCTGGGGCTCGTTTGGGCCTCGTTTGGGCTTCCTTGGGGCCAACGGCCAGGGTTTACTGGCCCATTGAATACCTTGGTCCAAAGAGGGCCAGCTCAGGCTAGAGGAGCGGTTACGAATAAAAGCAGAGTTTATCTGGATATTTATATGCCATGCAAAATACTATTTGAGCTATCCATTACTGTAATAAACATGGTAAATATAAAGAAAATCATATAGGCGAAGAAATCAGACGAATCATTGGCGATCACAATCGTGCATTTATCTATCAGTGCGTCTCGTCTCTTTTCTGTCCGATATCCATTTAGCTCCGCATATAAAGCAACTCCGGTTTCTCTGACTGAAGATATAACTGTGACGGTCACTGGAGAGAGAGCTAAAGCTGCTCAGAGCGTATTTTTGGTGGAAAATGTGTAGACGTGATTGTTGTTTCTAAATGTGATGTCCTGAGTGCAGATACACAGAAACACGCGACTGAATAAGTGTGTGTCCTCTTTCTTGTGTGAAATAACTGTAAACACCACTATTTCTGTTTTGTGCTCGTGCTACAGGTCCGAGGATATTAGTCCAGCCCGGCCCGATGAAAGCCCGGTCTCGCTCTGGCCTGACAGTGGAAAATATTGGTACAGTTGATGGCATTGATTGACATTGACTTTCATAGTAGGAAAAAAAAAAAATACTATGAAAGTCAAAGGGTCCATCAACTGTTTGCTTTCTGACATTCTTCAATAAATCTTCAGCAGAAGAAAAAAAAATTCACACAGCTTTGGAACAACTTGACGGTGAATAAATGATGGCAGAATTTGCATTTTTGGGTGAACTGTCCCTTTAAGAAACAAAACCAGCTTGGAGGACTGAGAATCAGATTTAGCTCACTTCTGAGGGTATTTTTGTCCTAAAAGCATATTGAATTATTCCCCTTGTTTCAGTATTTCCTCTCAGTTCACCTGTAAGCACAGAATGAGATGAGGTTGTTGAAGCAGCGCCCCCTGTCGACATGAAACACAGGCTGAGCTCTGAAATACTGTACCTTAAAAGTCATATTTTAATAAACAGACCCCAAAACAGTCTAATGTGTTGCTTGGTCCACTATTATTAAACTGTGTAGTTTCTCTGGAAATGATTCATTGCGTCTGAGAGAGAGTGAGAGACAGAGCGACACGAGCCTGTTTATACGCTGAACTCCATCTGTCTGACGCTCGTGTTTGTCCTTTCAGACACAAACCTCCATCTGCCCATCACACACACAACCTGTTTAAAGAGCCCGAGAAAAAAAAAAATCACACACACTTTCAGTTCATGTCTGTGTCTTGGAGATCAACTAGATTTATATTTATCTTGTGGAAAACAACCAAAATTATAAACCAAACTCACAAAAACATGACTAAATAGATTTTAACTAAAATAAAATAATAATAATAATAATAATAATAATAATAAATAATATATATATATATAATATATATATATATATATATATATATATATATATATATATATATATATATATATATATATATATATATATATATATGAAGCTGCTTTGGGACACTCATCGCTGTAATGCAAAGTGGAAAGCTATAATAAAAATATATAACCTGTAATTTATGCAGATTTAAAAGCATTTCAGTTTTACTGTGATACAAAAATACAGTAATGAAAATTTACTGATCATAATATGTATAATGCAATATAAAATGTACATTATAATTTTCTAAAATAGTGTAACCATAGTTCAAATGAATCATGTTACATGTGTTTTAAAGCATTATACTTTCTAAAGGTGTAAAAATGAACTATATGAATTATATAGTGAATGAATTATAACGCATTTATGTAATTAATTATGAGATCATAAAATGCATGATGAAGGTGCATAATTAATGCATTAAAAATATTTTATAATGCATAAAGTAGTTACCATAATTACTATTGCGAATAATACAAATTTTAAATAAAATTGAATTACAATTTAAGAAAAAATATATATATTATTGTAAAGCATCTTATACTGGTCCTAAAATTATTTATTTATTTATTTATTTATTGCTTAGTTTTATTTTGTGGGTTTTTCAGGGGAAAAGTGCATAAGTGCATACATTCATTCATATTTGTATTCAGTGTGAAATGCCAAAAAGTTCAACATTTATTGCACTTTTTCAAAAACATTTTTGGGCGATGCTTAGAATGATTGAAAATGCAAACAAAATGTTCATTAATATGTAGAAGTGCAATTGTTTAGTATATGCACTTTTAAGACCAGCATCTGTTAAAGGTTTCAGGTTTTAATTAGTAGGTCAGACGCCTCCAGCCCATAATTTACATCTTATATACACTATAATAACTGGATTGTGTTGAGAGAGACATATGTTTATAAGGCAAAAATGATCAGCTTCTCACGAAGAGCGTTTTGTCTAATGATTAATAAGAGCTGTTGTCATCATCATCATCATCATCACTGCTCAAATGAGGCATTGGAGCCGAACGCTGCCTTTGAACTTCTGTGTTGAACAACAGAGTCTTTGTTCATCTCTCTCAGATCCGACTGACACACTTTCACAGTCCCAACCCTCCGCAATTACCCAACACATCTCTGCTGCTCTGTGCACTCTTCATGATTCCAGGACAAAGCTGGAGGTTTGTGTTTATTCTTGGCCTGCATCTGCTCCACGTCCTTCATTTGAGCTTCAATGCACCCGCGATCAACCAGACAAATGAATCTACTCGCCCTTATGTCATTCCAAACCTGTGCGATTGTCTTTATTAACACAAACGAGACGTTCAAAAGAAATGCTTGAACTATAAAAGAAAGCATCTGTCAAACGCATAAGCTGAAACAATGAATAAGAAACTGAAAATAACAATAGTTGCAAAAGTCTCATACATTACATACAGTCAAAAGTATACACACTCCTGGCAGAATCTGCAAAATGTTCATTACTTTAACAAGATAAGAGGGATCATACATGAAAATGCATGTTATTATTTTAATTTAGTACTGTCCTGAATAAGATATTTTACATAAAAGATGTGTACATATAGTCCACAAGACAAAATACAAGTTGAATTTATAAAAATGACCCTGTTCAAAAGTTTACACACCCTTGATTCTTAACCCTCATCTTTCCCTCGGGTCATTCTGACCCGAAACCTATTTTTAAAAAAGGGAGTGTTCATCGGAGTGGGCCAAGACCTTAGGACTTTTGTCGCACTTGAACCACGAATACACACAAACATTGATTGGATTCGAGGAGTTTGTGGTTGAAAATTAAAAAAGTAACAAATCCTTCCCTAGCGGGTCAATTTGACCCCCTTAGAATGGAAAGTGAGGAATGCTTCAACAGAGAAAAACCTAAAAATGCTCAAAATTTAAACTAAAAATGCTAAAACTTTACCAAAAAATGATTTTATAATGTCTACATGTGTCTCTGAATGCATACTGAAGGAAAATGACTTTAGGACCCAGCGGAACAGCTCATCCGCTCCATATGAAATATCATCTTATATTATTATTTTTAATATTATTTATTATAAGAGATCAGCAAAGACACCCAATGTGAGATATTTTTAGCTGAATTAAAAGGGTTATGCATGAAATCGTGAGTTATTTTGATTTTAGGTTGAAAGAATGTGCTTAAATTATTATTTATTGAAAAACATCTAGTAATTTAAAGGTAAATAAAATACAAAATTGAAAAATTGAAAAATACTATGGTGATGGTAGTAGTAGTAGTAGAGTATTTGAGTAGTAGTAGCAGTAGTAGTGGTGATGGTGATGGTGGTGGTAATAGTAGTAGTAGCAGTAGTAGTAGTAGTAGTAGGGGTGGTGATGGTGGTAGCGGTGGTAGTAGTAGCAGTAGTAGTAGGGGTGGTGATGGTGGTAGCGGTGGTAGTAGTAGCAGTAGTAGTAGTAGTAGCAGTAGTAGTGGTGATGGTGATGGCGGTGGTAATAGTAGTAGTAGCAGTAGTAGTAGTAGTAGTAGTGGTGGTGATGGTGATGGCGGTGGTAATAGTAGTAGTAGCAGTAGTAGTAGTAGGGGTGGTGATGGTGGTAGCGGTGGTAGTAGTAGCAGTAGTAGTAGTAGTAGTAGTAGTAGTAGTAGGGGTGGTGATGGTGGTAGCGGTGGTAGTAGTAGCAGTAGTAGTAGTAGTAGTAGTAGTAGTAGAGTATTTGAGCATTTGAGTAATGGTAATGGTAGTAGTAGTAGTAGTAGTAGTAGTAGTAGTAGTGGTGGTGATGGTGGTAGCGGTGGTAATAGTAGCAGTAGTAGTAGTAGTAGTGGTGGTGGTGATGGTGGTAGCGGTGGTAATAATAGTAGTAGTAGTAGTAGTAGTAGTAGTAGTGGTGGTGGTGATGGTGGTAGTGGTGGTGATGGTGGTGCAGCGGTGGTAATAATAGTAGTAGTAGTAGTAGTAGTAGTAGTAGTAGTAGTGGTGGTGATGGTGGTAGCGGTGGTAGTAGTAGTAGTAGTAGCAGTAGTAGCAGCAGTAGTGGTGGTGATGGTGGTAGCGGTGGTAATAATAGTAGTAGCAGCAGAGAGTATCTGAGCATTTGAGTAATGGTAGTGCAGTAGCAGTAGTAGTAGTAGTGGTGGCGGTGATGGTGGTAGCGGTGGTGGCAGTAGTAGCAGCAGCAGAGCATTTGAGCATTTGAGCAATGGTAGTGCAGCAGCAGTAGTAGTAGTAGTAGCAGCAGTGGTGGTGGTGGTGATGGTGGTGCGCAGCAGCAGTAGCAGCAGTAGTAGCAGTAGTAGTAGCAGTAGCAGTAGTAGTGAGCATTTGAGCAAATGCGGTGGTAGTAGTAGTAGTGGTGGTGATGGATGGCAGGCGGTGGTAATAGTAGTAGTAGTAGTAGTGGTGGTGATGGTGGTAGCGGTGGTAATAATAGTAGTAGTAGCAGTAGAGCATCTTGAGCATTTGAGCAATGGCAGTGCAGTAGCAGTAGCAGTAGTAGTAGTAGTGGTGGTGGTGGTGATGGTGGTAGCGGTGGTAGCAGTAGTAGCAGCAGCAGTAGTGGTAGCAGTAGAGCATCTTGAGCATTTGAGCAATGGCAGTAGCAGCAGTAGTAGTAGTAGTAGTAGCAGTAGTAGCAGTGGTGATGGTGGCAAGCGGTGGTAATAGTAGTAGTAGCAGCAGTAGTGGTGGTGTGATGGTGGTGGTAGCGGTGGTAATAATAATAGTAGTAGTATTAGTAGTAGCAGAGCATTTGAGCATTTCAGCAGTGGTGTGCAGTAGTAGCAGCAGCAGTAGTAGTAGTAGTAGTGGTGGTGATGGTGATGGCGGTGGTAATAGTAGTAGTAGCAGTAGTAGTAGGGGTGGTGATGGTGGTAGCGGTGGTAGTAGTAGTAGTAGTAGAGTATTTGAGCATTTGAGTAATGGTAGTGTAGTAGTAGTAGTAGTGGTGGTGGTGGTGATGGTGGTAGCGGTGGTAGTAGTAGTAGTAGTGCAGTAGCAGCAGTGCAGTGGTGGTGATGGTGGTAGCGGTGGTAGTAGTAGTAGTAGTAGTAGTGGTGGTGATGGTGGTAGTGGTGGTAATAATAGTAGTAGCAGTAGTAGTAGTAGAGTATTTGAGCATTTCAGTAGTGGTAGTGTAGTAGTAGTAGTAGTAGTAGTAGTAGTGGTGGTGATGGTGGTAGCGGTGGTAATAGTAGTAGTAGTGGTGGTGATGGTGGTAGCGGTGGTGATGGTGGTAGCGGTGGTAATAGTAGTAGTAGTGGTGGTGATGGTGGTAGCGGTGGTAATAGTAGTAGTGGTGGTGGTGGTGGTGGTGGTGGTGGTAATAGTAGTAGTAGTGGTGGTGGTGGTGGTGGTGGTGATGGTAGTGGTGGTAATAATAGTAGTAGCAGTAGTAGTAGTGGTGGTGATGGTGGTAGCGGTGGTAATAATAGTAGTAGCAGTAGTAGTAGTAGTGGTGGTGATGGTGGTAGCGGTGGTAATAGTAGTAGTAGTAGTAGCAGTAGTAGAGTATTTGAGCATTTCAGTAGTGGTAGTGTAGTAGTAGTAGTAGTAGTAGTAGTAGTAGTAGTGGTGGTGGTGGTGGTGGTGGTGATGGTGGTAGCGGTGGTAATAGTAGTAGTAGTGGTAGTGATGTTGGTAGCGGTGGTAATAGTAGTAGTGGTGGTGGTGGTGGTAGTGGTGGTGGTAGTGATGGTAGTGGTGGTGATGATGGTGGTGGTGGTGGTAGTGATGGTGGTAGTGATGGTAGTGGTGGTGATGATGGTGGTGGTAGTGATGGTGGTGGTAGTGGTGGTGATGATGGTGGTGGTGGTGGTGGTGGTAGTGATGGTGATGGTGGTGGTGGTGGTGGTAGTGGTGGTGATGATGGTGGTGGTGGTGGTAGTGATGGTGGTGGTGGTGGCAGTGGTGGTGATGGTGGTGGCAGTGGTGGTGATGGTGGTGGTAGTGATAGTGGCGGTGGTGGTGGTAGTGATGGTGGTGGTGGTGGTGGTAGTGATGGTGGTGGTAGTGATGGTGGTGGTGGTAGTGATGATGGTGGTGATGATGGTGGTGATAGTAGTAGTAGCAGTAGAGTATTTAAGTAGTGGTAGTGTAGTAATAGTAGTAGTGGTGGTGGTGATGGTAGTGGTGGTAGAATAGTAGAGTAGTTGTTGTTTTGGAGGAGGAGGAGTAGTAGAAGAGTATTAGAGTAGTAGTGGGTTTTTGTGATATCAACTTCAAATTCAGAACATAACTTAGACAGACGTGGTTTTGATTTTATAGCAATTTTAGAATACCAACTTTAGCAGATTAGCAGATTTTTTGTTTTGTTTTGAGCAAAAACTTACTTTATCTTGATACATTTTCTTTAGTAACGAAGACTTAATATCTCAAGTCATTTTGCTTGATTTAAGAATGTTTAGATATTTGTACTGGAAATCAAGACTAAAGAAATACTGAGACTTTTGCAGTGCAGCCATTGAGGTTCAGATGATCTATGCAGGGACAGTTAACTTCAAATGGCAGGAAAGAATATGTGAAATTCAGAGATGATCTGTAAACATTTTACATTTCAACAATTAGAAACCATTTCCAATGAAATCTGTCACAATTAGTGCAACAGCAGAGGATCAGTGACGGGAGCTGGTGACCTACTCTAGAGCAAGAAGGTTCGAGACAAGACAAGCGATCCTGTTGGGTTTAATTTAAAGACAAAGACGAGGTTCATGACCGAGCATATACTCGTACTCTCTCCTCAAACTGAACTGTGCTTTAATGCATCAGAAATTCAGGCCTCGGGCTTCACTAGGAATATTGTAATGCTGTACAGGTGAAAACAGGTACGGCACTATATCATGGTGAAGGGATATGGCTTTTGGCTGAGAATATGACAGCCAAAGAAAAGTGAGCGGTTAGGGAGCGATGTCCCGCCGAAGTCCCGTGAAGAAAGCGTAAATGAGCTCACTGAACCAGGGAATGAGGTGATAGATTTTAATCAAGCTAAAGGCGCCCAGGAGACCTGCGGTAAAGCTGAAAACAGGCCGCGGCCGCGCTGCTGTGCCACTGCTCTAAGAGACGCCACAAAACACTGAGAACGCTTATTACTCCATTACAGCAGGAAACACATTCTCTATATGATGCTGTGTGTTACCTCCATTACCTCTTTTCAATTAGATTTTACTTTTATATTATATTTATGTTTTCATTTTATGAGTTAGTTTAGTATAAAATAAAATATGTCTATATTGATTTGATTAATTTTCTATGTAACTAAATGAAAATGAGAAATTAAATTTATCTGAAATAAGTTTTATTAGTATATTAGTTATTTTATTTTGTTTAAATAGAGTAAGATATGTAATATTTTTTAATACATATTAAATTAATATATTATATATTTATATTTCTTAAATATTTATTTAATATTTTACAGTATAGTTGTCATTTACAACAGTAGGCTAATATTATTCATATAATATATTTTATATTATACATATGATTATAATTATTATCAAATATTCATTTTATATTTGATAATAATTATGATACAAGTAGAACTGTAATTTACAACAGTAGGCTAAACGATTTCTGTCTTCATTTTGTAATTAAAATGTAGTAGTAGTAGTGATATTATAGTAGAGTAGTAGTAATTGTACTATAGAGTTGTAGTAGTAATATTATGGAAGAGTGGTGGTGATAGTAGTAGTAGTAATGGTATAGTAGAGTAGTAGTAATAGTACCGTGGGAGGAGGCAGAGCAGCAGCAGTGGCAGTGGTAGCAGCAGCAGCGGCGGCTGTAGCAGCAGTGGCAGCAGTGGTGCAGCAGTAGCAGCAGTGGTAGTGGTGGCAGCAGCAGCAGCAGCAGCAGCAGGTAGTGGCAGCAGCAGGCGGTAGCGGTGGCAGTGGCAGCAGCAGCGGCAGCAGTGGCGGTGCAGCTGCGGTGGCGGTGGCAGCGGTGGTGGTGCTGGCGGTGCAGTGGCAGTGGCAGCGGTGCGGTGGTGGTGGCGGTGGCAGCGGTGGCGGTGGCGGTGGCGGTGGCGGTGGTGGTGGCGGTGGCAGCGGTGGCGGCGGCAGCGGTGGCGGTGGCGGTGGTGGCGGCCGGCAGCGGTGGCAGCGGTGGCAGCGGCCGCTGGCGGTGGCGGTGGCGGTGGTGCTGCAGCGGCAGCGCCGCGGCGGCCGCCGGTGCCGCCGGCGGTGGTGGTGGTGGTGCAAGTGGTGGCAGCAGCAGCGGTGGCGGTGGCGGTGGCGGTGGCGGTGGCAGCGGCGGCGGCGGCGGCGGCGGTGGCGGTGGCGGCCGTGGTGGTGGTGGTGGCAGCGGTGGCGGTGGTGGTGGCGGTGGCGGTGGTGGTGCTGGCGGTGGCGGTGGCGGTGGCGGCAGCGGTGGTGGCGGCGGCGGCGGCGGCGGCGGCGGCGCGCCGCCAGCAGCAGCGGTGGCGGTGGTGGTGGTGGTGGTGGTGGTGGTGGCAGCGGTGGCGGTGGCGGCGGTGGTGGTGCTGCAGTGGCGGTGGCGGTGGCGCCGGTGGCGCAGCGGCGGCGGCGGTTGCGGTGGCGGTGGCAGCTGGTAGCGGCGGTGGCGGTGGTGGTGGCGGTGGCGGTGGTGGTGGCGGTGGTGGCGGTGGCGGTGGCGGTGGCAATGGCAGCGGTGGCGGTGGTGGTGGTGGTGGCAGCGGCGGTGGTGGCAGCGGCGGCGGCGGCGGCAGGCGGTGGCGGTGGCGGTGGTGGTGGTGGTGGTGGCAGCGGTGGCGGTGGTGGTGGCGGTGGCGGTGGCGGTGGCAGGCAGCAGCGGCAGCGGCGGTGGCGGTGGCGGTGGTGGTGGTGGTGGTGGCAGCGGTGGCGGTGGTGGTGGCGGTGGCGCGTGGTGGTGGTGGCGGTGGCGGTGGCGGTGCGGTGCTGCTGGCAGTGGCAGCGGCGGCGGCGGCGGCGGTGGCAGCGGCTGCCGGTGCTGGCAGCGGTGGCGGTGGTGGTGCAGCAGCAGGTGGTGGCGGCGGCGGCGGTGGCGGCGGTGGTGCAGCGCGGTGGCGGTGCTGCGCGTGGCGGTGGTGGCAGCGGCAGCGGCGGCGGTTGCGGTGGCGGTGGCGGTGGTGGCAGCGGTGGCGGTGGTGGTGGCAGTGGCGGTGGTGGTAGCAGTGGCGGTGGTAGCAGTGGCGGTGGCAGTAGCAATGGCAGCAGTAGCAGTGGTAGTAGTAGCAGCAGTAGCAGTAGCAGTAGCGGTAGTAGTAGCAGTAGCAGTAGCAGTAGTAGTAGCAGTAGCAATAGTATAGTAGAGTAGTAGTGTTAGTATAGTATAGTATAAGTCGTAGTAATAACAGTATCTTAGAGGAGTAGTAGTAGTATAGTAGAGTAGAGTAATAGTATTAGTATAAGTCATAGTAATAATAGTATCTTAAACATAAAAATAAATAAATAAATCCCACAGACACACATTGAAGGAGGGACCGGAGCTGTATGTGAGGCAGGAATAAAACACTTAGCAACCACACAGAACTCCCTAGTAACCAGATAGCAACACCCTAGCAATTTGATAATTCAGTGGTATATTCAGATACAGGCTTGATGTGATCCAGCGTCTGACACACTCCACTGCACATTTACAGCAGGGGCCCGTGGGCTCCATCCTGATGAAGCCGCATCATCCCTGTCAAGATCAGCCCACACGATTCCTCTGGGGTTTAAGGACACATCACAGGGCATCAAGACCCTGAATCCTCTCACATATGCTATAGCTCCCGATGAGAGAGTTCTTTCATTACTCAGGAAATCTGTTGCATTTAATCATCAGCTTTATCTCAGATGTTTCTGATGAATCTATAATGACACTATATCCACTTTCCCCATTAACAGCTGGAACTGTCCACTCAGATCATCCCTCCCCATGGTTCACCCCTGAACTCAAACAAATGAAAGCTAAGGTGGGTCTAGACCGACTTTAGAATAAAACTCACCTTCATGTTCAATGCTATTGCTTATTCAGACTACGTACTGCAATATGAAGAGGTCTCTTTTCTCTGAGATTGTCAAACCATCGTCTTCTACAATTAATGGCTCATTGACCTTTGTAAAACTTCTCCTATAAAATCCCCATCTGCTCCTCCAGATTTTTCCACCCGCTCTCAACCTTTTGACCCACTAATACATCTGAGGTTGAACATCTGATCGCTAAATCTAACTCCTCTTCCTGTCAGCTTAACCCAATTCCAGCTCATTTATTCAAACTTCTTGCCTACTCTCATTTTACCCATTTCCCATATGATAAACAGGTCCCTTGCTACTGGTTATGTCCTGCTTGGTGTAAAAAAAGCTGCTATCACACGAGTACTTAAGAAACCAGTTCTTGATAACACAGAGTGAGTTTAAAGCAATTTCAAATCTTCCTAAGCCAAGTACTTAAAACGGTGGTGTCACACAGTTGCAGTCTCACTTGGATAGACACAACCTGCATGAACCGCTTCAGTCTGGTTTTAATGAACTTCTCACAGTACAGTACAGTCTACTACTACTACTACTGCTGCTGCTGCTGCTGCTGCTGCTGCTACTACTGCTGCTACTGCTGCTGCTGCTGCTGCTACTACTGCTACTACTACTGCTACTGCTGCTGCTACTACTGCTACTGCTGCTGCTGCTGCTACTACTGCTACTGCTACTGCTACTGCTGCTGCCGCTGCTGCTGCTGCTGCCACTGCCGCTGCTGCTGCCGCTGCTGCCGCCGCCGCCACCGCCAGCCGCTGCTGCTGCCACCGCTGCCGCTGCCACCGCTGCTGCTGCTGCTGCTGCACTGCTGCTGCTGCCGCTGCCGCCGCTGCTGCTGCTGCTGCTCACAGCAGCCGCTGCTGCTGCTACTACTACTACTGCTGCTGCTGCTGCTACTACTACTACTACTGCTGCTGCTGCTGCTACTGCTACTGCTGCTGCTGCTACTACTACTACTGCTGCTGCTGCTACTACTGCTGCTGCTGCTACTACTACTACTTCTACTACATCTTCTACTCTACTACTAGACAGAAATCGTTTAGCCTGCTAAATTACAATTTTACTGTAAAATATATATACACATATACGTATATATAAAATAAATAAATTCAAAGATATTGCTAATCGCTTGGCTCCTCCCAACATGACATCTCCATTTATATCAATGGAGTCCTGGTTAAGCCTTCACTAATTGTTTGCAATCTAAGAGTGCTGTCTGATTTTTGAACCACATATCAGCCAGCTTGTTAAATCTTGTTTTTACCACCTTCGCAATATTGTTTACATATGTCCTTCGCCTAACCATAAAGATGTTGAAACTGCTATTAATGCTTTCATAACCACTAGATTGGACTATTATAACTCCTTGTTTAGAGCCTTTCAGCTCAAGTCCTTAATAACCTGCAACTGGTACAAAACTCTAGTGCTATCGCCCAGACATTTAACAAAAAAATCTGCTCACATCACTCCAATCCTTCACCAACTACACTGACTGCCTATCGCATTCAGTTCAAACTACTTGTCTTAATTTGTAAGGCCTGTCATGGTTTAGCACCTTCATATCTAGAAGACTTAATTCAGCCTTACACTTCTGGCTGTACTCTTATATCTTGTTCATAAAACTGGCTTGTTTAAAGTTCAGATGGCCTACTGTGGGTGGTTGGGCGTTCAGTATTATAAGCTGAAACTCTGTGCCGTCTCATCACTACAGACCTTTAGGACAGAATTTAAAACTCATATATTCACATTGTTGTTTTGGAACTGATTGGTTCCCCTTTCTGTTATTTCAGTACTTGTTCAGTTATTATCTGCCATGCTATATGTTTACTGTTTGACCACTTGTGTTTGTTCAGCACATCCCACAGATGCTCGATTGGATTGAGATCTGGGGAATTTGGAGGCCAAGTCAACACCTCAAACTCGTTGTTGTGCTCCACAAACCATTCCTGAAGCATTTGTGCTTTGTGTCAGGAGCATTATCCTGCTGGAAGAGCCACAGCCACCAGGGAATACCGTTTCCATGAAAGGTTGAACATGGTCTCAACAATGCTTAGGTAGGTGGTATGTGTCAAAGTAACATCCACACGGATGGCAGGACCCAAGGTTTCCCAGCAGAACATTGCCCAAAGCATCACACTGCCTCCGCTGGCTCGCCTTCTTCCCATAGTGCATCCTGGTGCCATGTGTTCCCCAGGGAAGCCACGCACACGCACCTGGCCATCCACATGATGTAAAAGAACACGTGATTCATCAGACCAGGCCACCTTCTTCCATTGCTCCGTGGTCCAGTTCTGATGCTCACGTGCCACTGTTGGTGCTTTCGGCGGTGGACAGGGGTCAGCATGGGCACCCTGACTGGTCAGCGGCTATGCCGCCCCATACGCAACAAACTGAGATGCTCTGTGTATTCTGACACCTTTCTATCAGAACCAGCATTAACTTCTTGAGCAGTTTGAGCTCCAGTAGCTCGTCTGTTTGATCGGAGCACACGGGCCAGCCTTCGCTCCCCACGTGCATCAATGAGCCTTGGCCGCCCATGACCCTGTGGCCGGTTCTCCACTGTTCCTTCCTTGGAGCACTTTTGATAGATCCTGACCGCTGCAGACCGGGAACACCCCACAAGAGCTGCAGTTTTGGAGATGCTCTGACCCAGTCGTCTAGCCATCACAATTTGGCCCTTGTCAAACTCGCTCAAATCCTTACGCTTGCCCATATATATATATATATATATATATATATATATATATATATATATATATATATATATTTTATTATTTTATTTTATTATTTTAAATTTTCTCTCTTCCCACATGATGTAATTTGAATTGTATTGTACTGGATATAATAACCAATAATGCAACAGCTTCATGGTGTTTGTTCAGCTCTGGCGCAGTCAAACTCATAACCATATGAATGCGTGATTTGACACAGTTAATCAGCATCTCTTTCAGAAAAATGCTTAAACCGTCCAAATTCATTTGCATTGTAATCATTTTTTCTCCTGCCACAGACAGTGTGTTTGATTACGCACGAATGGGCGATGGAGAAAATAAGATCTTCTGGATGATGCAGGAGTCCATGAGCAATAAAACCACGCAATGAAGTACGTTTAACCAGCTGAAATATGAATCAAGTCAAAGTCGCCGCTCGCGTTTGTTAAATATGGCCACACACGCATGCACACACACAGAGAAATGCTGTTATTTTTAACACTCTTTGAATAAGCGTATTTATTTTTCATGAATAGTAAGTATTGCCGATTGAGTGCCAAATTATTGTTTTCATCCGCAGCGCTCCTGAGATTAGATTTACATTATGGCATGTTTCACTTTGCATACTTTCATTATGAAACAAGGTTCAGGCGCTAAAATCCTTTGAGATGCGTTTCATTACCACATTTAAACAAGAAGGCCACTCTCAGAACAGATGAAGTGGCAAAGTTTTTAAAAATGTACCATCAGCATCAGTTATTGGATTTAGGTCACTTTATGTGTTTAAAGTTTTATTATAATCATAACGTACATTTTCTCACGAAAATCTGAGTGGTGCTTGCCGTGGCAAAACTCGGCACTATGTTGTTGTTAGGCAGTTGCTGTGGTGTTCAGGGTGGTTGCTTGGGTGTTGCTAGGGTGTTTTGGGAGGTTGCTAGGGTGTTGCTAGGCAGTTTATATGGTGTTTTGAATGGTGTGGTAAAAGGCTATGAACTTTTGCACATTTATAGAGCACAATTATAGGCATTTGTGCTTATTATCTCAAACTCTCTGGAACAGTTAATAGATTCTCATACTTTTTTAACTAAAACTTTTGAATCATATGGTCTGAGAAATATAAGTGAACAAAATATTCACTCAAATCGTGCATTCTGCGTTAGTTCAGACAGGCGACGTAGTCAAGCTCCGCTATCAGCTGATTGAAAAAATTCCAGCTCCGCCCATATCATCTGATCTGATTCCTATGCACTCAACTGGCATCTCTCAAACAGGACGCCTTACTTAAGCGTAGCTTCAGTTCAGTCTGCCTGCTTGCTGCTTCCGCTGCACGCTGCTTTGCGACCCACCTCCTCCCCAGCTCCTCCTTAAACTGTGTTTAACTCAGCCTGGTCTCATTGGAAAAACGTACCCGTGACAATGTTTTTGCAAACCCCAAAATACGTACCAATAGGGACACGAAATGTCCACTGGGTCGTGCTAAAAGCTTAGTTTTTTTCCAAAACAGATGAGCGTAAATCTGGCAACATTTTGTTACGTTGGTTTTTTAATGTACACCCACACTAAACCCTAAACCTACCCGATAGTGTTAACAAAAGCGAATGTGACAAAAATACAATTGTATCCATGTCATTTTATCCTGTGTTTTGAACTCGTCTTCGAGCTCTTTTATCATGACTTGTTTTTCACGGGATTCATACCCAAGCTTTCAGCATTGCAAGTACAAACCGCCAAAACTGCTGAAATCACGTGACTTTGGCGATCTGAACCGCTGATTCATAACGCTCCGAAGCTTCAGGAAGCAGTGTTTTGAAATCAGCCATCAATATACAAGTTGTTATTTTATTTTTTTTGTGCAAAAAACTATTCTCGTCGCTCCATAAAATGATTGAAAACCACAAGTTCAGAAACCACAAGTTGTGTCAACTAAAAAAAATGACATTGAAACAACAGGACAGCACAATTATGTTTTTGGGATAGTTTTGCTCAATTCTGTCTTTGGGTTCTTTGAATCAAGTCAAAACGTGTTCGGCCTCCTCATTTCAGATCAGTTTCATTGTATCCTTTTGTATTTGATCATCTTTGCTGTTGGCACTGAATGATCTCCATGTTAATATTTAAAAAACAGCAAAATTGCATTTACCGTCTTTTTTCCCCCACATGGAAGGCCTCCGTCACGTCGTATTAGCCGCTCTGTGATGAAGGAATCTGGAACGGGACAAGCGTAGCGTCTTCCTGACATATGACTGACACTTCATCATACTAGTAAAAAAGAAACAACATTCAGACATATTTACAAGAGCTAAAGTAGTATTGAAGCCATTTCTTCAGTCACTATTTGAAGTGACAGCTCTTTCTCATTCTTCACATCCCTTTTGAGCCATTCGGCTGTTGTCTCCGGAATAAACTTCCACGGACGGAGTTTTATCTATTACAACGACTGCAACAACACGAGAAGCTGCATATTCCTCAAGATTGTGTGTTTTTATGCTCTCCGCCGGGTCTAAATCATCTTGAAAAGAAACAGTTTATTACCCATGTTTACGGCACGTAGAAAATTGCCCTCCTGTTTTGCACGGCCCAGAATCAGGTTGAATAAGTCTAACCAAACCTCTTTTTTATCCCCACTTAAGAGGTTTTACTTTTTTTTTTTTTTTTCTTCTCTAAAGGAAGCGCACTCAAGCAATCATTTTATGCAGATGAGAGACATTGAAACTGGCTTCCTTGGTGAAATGCATTTGGAAACTCAATTATAAACATGCATTAATGCAATAAAAACCTCACAACCTTGATCGGAGCGTGCAAACGAAGGCAGCGTCTGTGAAGGCATGACACAGAGCATCAGACATGACTTCTCCCACTAATCAGGAACAGGAACTCGCTTTGATGTTGTGTCTTCCAGGGCCGCAGACATGCATGGATCATGTTTAATAATCTATTCTGGATGCACCTTTGATATGCACACAGAAACTTCCCACTCGTACTTTATTAGTAAGCCCATTACAGGCGTTGCTTGCTTACAGGCGTTACATGCTTGGTGTGCAACATGTGATTAGCAAAGTCGAACATTTCATGAACACATGTACTTCACACATCTGCATGAATGCTTAGCCAATGCATTGCCTTCCAACAGCCTGTGTATTTAAACCAGTTGCTATAACTAACTTTAAACTTTACATTTAAACTGTAATAATATATATGATACACCACCATTCAAAAGTTAGGGGTCGATACACTGGAAAAAAAAAATATTGTTGGTTTAACGGAAAGTAAGTTGCCTCGTTGTCTTAAAATGTTCAGTTTATTGAGTTAATACAACAGAAACTCAACATATTATGTTATCTGAACCACATTATCTAAGTTGATTTGACAAAAGAAGAACAGTTGATCAATTATGAAAATTACTTTTAACAGTGTAAGATCTTTTTGGGTTTGTGAAAGAGTCTCTTCTGCTCACCAAAGCTGTGTTTATTAGATCATAACTCTCACACAGACACAGACACAAACAGACACACACACATACACAGACACACACACTCACACAGACACACACACACACTCACACAGACAGACACACAGACACACAAAGACAGACACACTCACAGACACACTCACACAGACACACTCACAGACACAGACACACACTCACAGACACACTCACACAGACACTCACAGACACACACAGTGCTGAGAGTGTGTGCTGTGATTATGCAGTGTTCGGCTGATGTCTCCTGAGACTCACTCGTCGCTGGCGTCCTGCGGTGTGGGATCAGGAAGGATCTATGCTTTCACAGAGGGACCAGGAGACGAAACGCTGCTCCTCTGAGGACCAATCGCATCCACACAAACCTGGAGAGGCATACGTACTAGTTAAGAAACACAAGAATAAAAACTGTCTATTTACACCAAGTCCAAACAGCCTGTCTTATAAACAGAGGCTATTTACACTGACTCCGCCCACCGTCATCTGATTGGGCCAGACTAAATCACAAAAGAAACCTGTCTGATAACAGGATCAAACTCATTCTTCTGCTTTTGCCCATCGCATATCAGCTCAGAGTAGCGTTTATTTTAAATAAAAATTAAGAAAATATTCGAAAAGGTGAAATAAAGTGCCTAACGGGTATAATAATGTGATCTGAATGTGTCGTTATTATAATAATGCAATACACTGAGGTGCAAATAATATCTGCCACTATTAGCAAATAACATCTAACTTTAATTTACACTGCTGCCAAATAAAAATGTTGTTTTCAGTCTGAAACTACAAACAAGTAGACTCAAACAATTTTCACTCAGAATTTGATAGTAGATTTCACAAATAATTGCAATCTGCAAGTAACTCATTGAATTAAACATGAAGCTTTGAAGTAGTAAGACTGAAATAGTATAAATCCCATGATCTTTTTATATTATCCCATAATCCGTTTTATTTACAACTATAAAAACATATATTTTTTACACTGTATGAATGCAAACGCTTCTAAAACATGATCAATTATGATATTTTGTCTTATGATATATTTATTTTTTGTGTGAGACTAAAGGAGAAACTATTGTTTTCATGCACTGGTCAATTCTGAGATATTGGTGTGTTTCCATAATGTGTCTTCTTTCAGACCAGTGGACAGAAAACACCCAAAACACACATTTGAGTCTTTATTATATTAGCATCTGTAGATTTTAATCTTTAAAGGCGGTGAGTTAGGCGGTGAGTTTCAGTCAGAAATCACTTCAGCAGCTTCTCACACACACACACACACACACACACACACACACACACACACACACAAACTTACAGTTGTATTCATATCTATATTCTGAAGGTTTGTTCATACATCATTCACCCTGATATACAGAACATCGTATTCCTGAAAACATGGTGAAAATGTATTTTTTATCCAATGTTCAGCTCTCTGTTCTGGACATGTATGCAAATTAATGCATATTTATTTAGAAAATGCCTCATTTGCATATTTAAACATAACATTTCAGAAAGCTGGTAATATAAAACTGTGTTTATGTACTGTGATTAATCAGTATGGAGATATATACACCAATCAGGCATAACATTATGACTAATATGGTGGTGAAGTTGCAACAATTTATAAAAACTGTTTTAAATGCAAGACTGTGCCTACGGACACCTTTTCCAGTTTTGAGGTCCAGGTATTGAAGGTTGATTTAAAGGATCCTGCGCTATGCGCTCTAATTTACAGACCCCTAAATGCAATAAGGATATTATTAATCAATTTTCTTATTTTCTCTCTGATTTGGTGACTCGAGCTGATAAACTATTCACCTCTGCTGCCCTTCGAAACCGCTGGCCAAAGAATTTGTAACTCTTTTAGAGTCTTTAAACTTCGCACAATCTGTATGTGCTCCATCTCACAATCTGGGTCACACACTCGATCTTGTGCTGTCTCGAGGTTTTTGATCTCAAATCTGGAGAGTATTGATGCATGTCTGACCATTATCCAATTTTGTTTGAATCCGAGTGCTTTCTCCCATCAGCTATTTGTTCCCAGCCTTCATGTCTCTCTCAATCTATTCATTCTAACGCTGCAAATTTGTTTTCTGAATATTACTTTTTACATTTTAATAATAATTTTCTTAATGAAATGAATACTGAATGCTTGGTTGAGGAATTTTATAAAGTATCCTCTGTTGCTCCACTTAAGAGTAAAAGAATGAAGGTTGCTGGCCAGCCATGGTTCAATAACGCGCTCTCACACAAGAGTGTCGAAAAGTGGAAAAAAGATTTTTAAAACAGAGTCTGTGCAACTATCAAACGGCAGTAAAGAAGGCAAAGTCTAATTCTAAAAGTCTAACGCGAAGAGACCGAAAGTTTGACACGATTGATTCTCTTCTAAACCCGACTGTCAATATTTTATCTGAAGCCTCTGCAGAGCTTTGCGAAGATTTTTTAAAATATTTAACTCAAAAAAATTAATGATATTAGATGCTCCATTGTTTACTCTGAACCATGTCAATTGCAGCTTGCCCTATGAGTTGTCTAACTTTCAACCCGTTTCTTCAATTCAGTTAGCAGATATAATCTCTACAATGAAGTGTTCTGGTTCTAAGTTAGATATTATCCCGGCTCGTCTGTTTGAGGATGTTTTTCTACCATTAATCCTCTGGTAACAGCTATAGTTAACAGCTCTCTAGCCAAAGGTGTTGTTCCAGCTAGTTTTAAACATGCAAATGTGCAACCTCTGTTGAAAAAACCTCAACTTGACCCGGAAATGTGCTGTAACTATCGACCAATCTCTAAACTGCCTTTCATCGCTAAGCTTTTGGAGAAAGTAGGGTTTTCACAGCTTCAGACTTATTTGGATTGACATGTTCCAATCTGAGTCCGCTCTGTTGAGGGTTATAAATGATATCTTGCTTTCTCTGGATTCAGGCTCTTGTGTAGTTCTGGTTTTGTTGGACCTGAGTGCGGAATTTGATACCATTGACCATAATATTCTTCTTGAAAGACTAGAATGTATGGTAGGTATCAAAGGCACTGTATTACAATGGTTTGCTTCGTACCTCACGAACAGGACTTTTTCTGTAAGTTTAGGGAACTTTTCCTCATCATCTGCACCTGTTTTGTGTGGTGTGCCCCAGGGATCCGTTTTGGGACCTTTATTGTTTTCCCTTTATATGCTTCCCTTGGTCCTCATTTTTCAGAAATAGAACATTTCATATCACTGTTATGCAGACGATTCCCAGTTTTACCTACCAGTAAGGCTGGACACCACTGGTTCATCTGAAGTGTTATTAAAATGTGTAAATGACATCATTTGATGGCAAATCATTTGATGGCAAATCATTTTTTGCAGTTAAATGAGGATAAAACTGAGGTTTTAATTCTAGGTTGTCCTGCAAATTCCTCCCCTGCTCTGGAAACCCAGTTAGGTCCTCTCTCAAAATCTTGGAGTGATCTTTGACTCTTCACAAATTTTTTAACAAATTAGTGCCGTGATTAAAGGACGCTTTTTCCATTTAAGATCTATTGCAAAATTGAAGCATCTCCTTTCAAGCAAAGATTTTGAAGTTGTGCTTCATGATCTTGTAACATCACGATTAGATTATTGCAACTCTCTTTATTCTGGTCTCCCTCAGTCTTCATTATTACGTTTGCAAGTTGTTCAAAATGCAGCTGCTAGACTGCTGACTGGGTCTAAAAAGAGGGACCACATCACTCCTATTTTAGCATCTCTTCACTGGCTTCCCATTAAATTTAGAGTTGATTTTAAAATTCTTAATTTTGTATATAAGGCGTCGTCTGGCCGTGCACCAAGTTATATAAGTGACCTTTTTGTGCCATACTGTCCTGCCAGGGCACTTAGATCTTCTAATCACTTGCTCTTAACTGTGCCTCAGTGTCGCTATAAATCAAAGGGTGATCGGGCCTTTTCTGTGGCTGGGCCCAAGCTCCCCTATCATGTGAGGTCTGCTCCTTCATTGGACATTTTTAAATATACTTTTAAATCATATTTTTATTCCTTGGCGTTTGATAACTTGTAATTATTTTTGTGTAGATCTGCTTTGTACTCTATACAGCACTTTGGATCAATCCATATTGTGTTTAAATGTGCTTTATAAGTAAATGTTGTTGTTGTAATATTGTGTTGGTCCTCCTGACCCGTCGAGGCATGGACTCCTCTAGACCCCTGAAGGTGTGCTGTGGTATCTGGCACCAAGATGTTAGCAGCAGATCCTTTAAGTCCTGTAAGTTGCAAGGTGTGGCCTCCATGGATCGGACTTGTTTGTTCAGCACATCCCACAGATGCTCGATTGGATTGAGATCTGGGGGATTTGGAGGCCAAGTCAACACCTCAAAGTCAAAGTAACATCCACATGGATGGCAGGACCCAAGGTTTCCCAGCAGAACATTGCCCAAAGCATCACACTGCCTCCGCCGACTGGTCAGCGGCTATGCCGCCCCATACGCAACAAACTGAGATGCTCTGTGTATTCTGACACCTTTCTATCAGAACCAGCATTAACTTCTTGAGCAGTTTGAGCTCCAGTAGCTCGTCTGTTTGATCGGACCACACGGGCCAGCCTTCGCTCCCCACGTGCATCAATGAGCCTTGGCCGCCCATGACCCTGTGGCCGGTTCTCCACTGTTCCTTCCTTGGAGCACTTTTGATAGATCCTGACCACTGCAGACCGGGAACACCCCACAAGAGCTGCAGTTCTGGAGATGCTCTGACCCAGTCGTCTAGCCATCACAATCTGGCCCTTGTCAAACTCGCTCAAATCCTTACGCTTGCCCATTTTTCCTGCTTCTAACACATCAACTTTGAGGACAAAATGTTCACTTGCTGCCTAATATATCCCACCCACTAACAGAAGCTGTGATGATGAGATCATCAGTGTTACTCACTTCATAATGTTATTTCTGATCTGTGTATATGGGTTTGAAACAACACATGGGTAAGTAAAAAAGACTATTTTTATTTGTGCATGAACTTTTGGCTTCTAGCAGCTTGCAGCGATTTAATAGCTCTCAGAGTCAGCACGCTTGCTTGGTTTGCTTTTTCTACAGAGGCCAAAAGGACACACAACAAGAGACCACTGGCTTTATAAAGACTAGCATTTCACCTTCAGACGCTCCTGTACACTTACTGACCACTTTATCTGATCTCCGTCATGCATCCCTCAGATCTGGCCACTGAAACACACTGTAGATGAACAATAAGAGGAGACCTTTGGCCTCATTTGATCAGGTCTTTCTCTTTTTAGAGTAACAGACGGCATTAGTGCACCGCAGCACTGCATCATTAATCTCTCGCCGTAATGAGTTCCTGGCCGTGTTTACTGTCGGCCAGCTTATGAAATCAAAGAGGAGTCGCCAGGTAAACACTAAATGAACACTGACTCCACATCGCAAGCGAGATTGTGTTCACCTAGAATTAGATACAGAGCTGAGGCAAAATCAAATCAAACTTCCTATCTCTCTCTCTCTGTGTGTGTGTGTGTGTGTGTGTGTGTGTGTGTGTGTGTGTGTGTGTGTGTGTGTGTGTGTGTGTGTGTGTGTGTGTGTGTGTGTGTGTGTGTGTGTGTGTGTGCTAATGAATTGATAATCAGATGAGTCTCCACAGCTTTACATTCGTCAGTTCTGGAACATCCGCTGTGAGATTTATGGACTCAAGCTGATCGTTTTTTCATTGCTTTTTGAAATAAATAAATATTTGCAATCTCATATTTGTCTAGAAAAGTTGAGGTCCTGTCCACCAGTTTGGAGCGGATTAGCATTTGTTTCAACATCGAGTTTTGCTGTAGCTCATACATGTAGGTCAGCCTGTATAAAATGATATAAAACACATGATCTGCCTGCTCTGACGCTGCTGTATGAGAACTGAATTAACTCAATAACTGATGATCTGAACAATGACTGTTTTCTTCTAGATCTGCTGTACGGCTGAACTCGGTTTAGACTGAATCATTTCCCTGTTGTCACTGTAAAGCTGCTTTGCTAAAGCGCTATAGAAATAAAGCAGACGACTTAAAAATGGTGCATTAAATTAATGAGAATTTCATTAGAATGACCATTATTATAAAATAATGCCATTAATGTAATTTTGTTTTTTTTAAAGAAGAAAAATGAGACTAAATTTGATTTCTCTCTCAGCTGATAACGCATCACACGCACCAAATACTTTCCAGATGTTTCTTTACGGAGCGATGCTTCCCTAACTGTGACAATGTCTTCATTCAGAGATAATCCTCCAGATGTGTTTCTAATCACTCATTTCACGGAAAAACACCAGACTGTTCAGATTGAGGAAACGCATTCTGTCCTTAAAATCACTTCCAAAACTGACATATGTTTTATGGAATATTGCAGTGTTTATTATAAATCATTATTGTGTTCATAATCTTGAGTCAGAATAACTTCATCTCTTCTCTGATGACGAGGGCGGGGCCACCTATCACTCACATGAGATCCACCAATAGCAAACCACAACCATCCAATCAGTTCCCCACAGACACAATCAAGCCCCGCCTACATCTGCTCTTGTTTGAGAAGCGCTTCACTCGATATATACGGCACAATAGGGCAACTTTCGCCAGAGAAGATCAAAACACAAACTTGTTTACATAAAAACATTAATTATAATGAAAGTGTGTGTTCAGTGATCCTGACGGCTTAAAAATAAAAATGTGAAGATCATCTTTTTTGTTAAAGCACTTGACACTAATCTTCAAAAGTTTGGGGACAGTAAGATTTGTATTATTTTTATTTATCAAAGATGCATTAAACTGATCAAAAATGACAAAAATACATAGATTCATTTTATAAATGTTTTTAATTAAAGTTCTTCATCAAAGAATCCTATATATAAATATATACACACACATACACATATATTTACACTGGAGGAATATTTCACTGCTTTACTGGAGTTATGAGCAGATAAACAGCCTTGCTGAGCAGAAGAGACTCTAAAAGATCTAGAAATCTAATATTCAGAACAAACTTCTTTCTGTTCATGGCGTTATGAGTTTATAACACATACTGTCCTTCTTCAGTGTGTGTAATATCTGCTCAGACTGTCCTGAGTAAAATCAGGACACGAGCAAGGCTAGGCGACTGATGTACACGTGCTTTTCATTCAGTGAAAGAACATGTTCAATTTTACAGAAATTGTCCTATTATAAAGAGAGCCATTAAGATGGAAAGTAATTAATGTCGCTCACAATCTCCTACAATCACATCCACGGGAGGATAAAAGCCTGTCTGTATCAGTGGCATCAAACCATGCGAAACATGGAAGAACAGCTCTTTCTGTACCCTTTCCCATGGTATGTGTACTGTTAGATGACATGATGAATACAAAACAACGCAGAGAGTTTTCAAGTGCAAGGGAGAAATAAATGAAATGCATGAGTGCATTAGCACTTTCTCAAAACTTCTTACTGTGTTACTATAGCAGGTTGGTGAGAGTCACAGAACTCATGCATTATCTAGATGTGTCGAGACACAGGACAGCAGAAAAGAGCCGGCGCTCGTGAAACTGCTCTGGAATAATAACAGAAGAACTGACTGCAACAGAGTGGAGTGAGATGCTTTTAAAGATGTGCTGCTGTCTGAATCAAATTTCCCTTGAGCTTTTGACATATAAAAGGTCATCATACTATAAGAATATCCTGTTAGTTTCAGAACTGAAAACTTCCTTGTCGGTCCAAAAACAGCTTTTATTGTAACCAAGCCCAGAGAACGACGTCATAGATGGTGAAAGACCGCCTCTGCAGAAGAAGATCAATGCCTACTTCATCATCACAGCTTTGGCCCCGCCCACTGGAGTGTTAGTGAGATGATGAGGAAGAAACGAACGGACTAAAAATAACATTACCTTCCAAAGGATCCTAATGCTAGGAATATGCTTATTTATTTCAATAATGTGAATGTCTCAGTTGAGAATTATTTATCTGTATTCGCTACATTTCACTGTGGATTCTTTGGGAAATCAGTCGCAATTTTGGCGCAGGCTTTTACGATATGGACTCGACAGTAATGCACAACAAGTAACCGTGTTCATTCTAATGTCTGATCTGAGACCAGTGATTTCTGATATGTAATGATTCATGAACAGTCAAATCAGTGACTAAATGCTCAACTTCACATTGTTTCTCTTAGTAGATGAAAATAATCTGTTATTTAAACTGTGATTAAATTATATATAGAAAGTGATCAAAGAACGTTCCCTTTACAATCTCTGGAGCTGTCAATCAAACAGCAGCCAATCACAGCAGTGGGCGTTTACACTGAAGTCTCACAGCAGCCAATCACAGCAGTGGGCGTTTACACTGAAGTCTCACAGCAGCCAATCACAGCAGTGGGCGTTTACACTGAAGTCTCACAGTATCCAATCACAGCAGTGGGCGTTTACAATGAAGTCTCACAGCAGCCAATCACAGCAGTGGGCGTTTACACTGGAGTTTCACAGCAGCCAATCACAGCAGTGGTCGTTTACAATGAAGTTTTACAGCAGCCAATCACAGCAGTGGGCGTTTACACTGAAGTCTCACAGTATCCAATCACAGCAGTGGGCGTATACAATGAAGTCTCACAGCAGCCAATCACAGCAGTGGGCGTTTACACTGAAGTCTCACGGCAGCCAATCACAGCAGTGGGCATTTACACTGAAGTCTCACAGTATCCAATCACAGCAGTGGGGCATTTACACTGAAGTCTCACAGCAGCCAATCACAGCAGTGGGCATTTACGCTGAAGTCTCACAGCAGCCAATCACAGCAGTGTGGGCTTTACAATGAAGTCTCACAGCAGCCAATCACAGCAGTGTGGGCTTTACAATGAAGTTTCACAGCAGCCAATCACAGCAGTGGGCATTTACGCTGAAGTCTCACAGCAGCCAATCACAGCAGTGGGCGTTTACACTGAGTCACAGCAGCCAATCACAGCAGTGTGGGCTTTACAATGAAGTCTCACAGCAGCCAAATCACAGCAGTGGGCGTTTACACTGAGTCTCACAGCAGCCAATCACAGCAGTGGGCCTTTACAATGAAGTCTCACAGCAGCCAATCACAGCAATTCAGTGTTTACATGGAAATTAAAATTATTATATGTTATTAAAGAAAATAAAGCAATTACAATTTTGAATGCACAAACAAACAAATAAATCTTAGTAAATTCCAAATCATGTTAGCATTTCCTTTACTGCATTTGAATTTATTTAAATAAAAAATATGTATAAAACAACTGTATCACAGTAATAAGAATAAATTAGTAGAATTTCCTTTAGTAATTACTGCATTGTTAATCAATAGGACAATTACAGTTCTTTTTTTTTTTGTTGCAGTATGAGGTTATTTTTACAAACCCGATTCCCAGAGAAAACGCCTGCGCTTCTGGATCATGTTTAGATATGGCTTCTTTTTTGACCTATAGAGTTTTAGCCGGCAGCGGCGAATGGCACGGTGGATTGTGTTCACGACAATGTTTTCTGGAAGTATTCCTGAGCCCATGTTGTGATTTCCATTACAGTAGCATTACAGTAGCATTCCTGTATGTGATGCAGTGCCGTCTAAGGGCCCGGAGATCACGGTATGGTTTTCCGGCCTTGACCCTTAGGCACAGAGATTGTTCCAGATTCTCTGAATCTTTGGATGATATTATGCACTGTAGATGATGAGAACTTCAAACTCTTTGCAGTGTTTCTCTGAGAAACTCCTTTCTGATATTGCTCCAGTATGTTTGGCCGCAGCATTGGGGGAATTGGTGATCCTCTGCCCATCTTGACTTCTGAGAGACACTGCCACTCTGAGAGGCTCTTTTTATACCCAATCATGTTGCCAATTGACCTAATAAGTTGCAGATTGGTCCTCCAGCTGTTCCTTATATGTACATTTAATTTTTCCGGCCTCTTATTGCTCCCCTGTCCCAACTTTTTGGAATGTGTAGCTCTCATGAAATCCAGAATGAGCCAATATTTGGCATGACATTTCAAAATGTCTCACTTTCAACATTTGATATGTTACCTATATTCTATTGTGAATAAAATATAAGTTTATGAGATTTGCAAATTATTGCATTCTTTTTTATTCACAATTTGTACAGTGTCCAAACTTTTTTGGAATCGGGTTTGTAAATGATGGAGAGATTACACATTTCTTTTCACAAAAAAAAAAAAAAAAAAAAAAAAAAAAGGTAATTGTCCTTAAAAAGACCTTGATTTTATGGTAAAACCGAACACTTCTTCAGTTTCAGTTTCAACCCTTCCTCCTACTGTATTCAACACATACAGAAAAAGAACAAGTGCAAAAACAATTATTTTGATGGTTTTGATTGAATGAATGGTTTATTTAGCACAATTACAGTCCAACAAGCACATGAATGCAAAACGTTACCATCAGCTCTATTCAGATCAACAGAGACATGTCATCAGCGCGGGAAACAATGCGTCTAAAATGATCTGCTCTACCCGTGAGAGACTGATGATGAGAAACCTAATGACGAGCTTTATCACGGATCCATCAGGTAAAGGAAAAGCGGCTCAATTAAAGAGTCATTACGGCAGAACGCTTCCTCCCAGCTGCTGCATTTCATTTGCATTGACGTCGACAGAAGCATCACTTTCCTCCTTTGTTTTACGAAGTTGCTTAACATCCACGTTCGCCCTTCAGAGCAAGTTTCTGAGGGTGAACCGGGTGATCATTTTGCTGCGGGGCAGAGCTGAGAATGAGCAAAATAATGAACCTGATCCGTCACAGAACCTACTAATGCTCACAAAGACATGCATCTGAAGCTCAAGAGAAAAACCAAAAGTAGACATCACTGATGCACTTCTGTTTCAAACCTTAATTATGATCACATCACATGTGTCTCCATGAAGAACACTTTAAATGTGCTCAGGTTGCATACATTTCAAAACAGGCTTCATGCGTATTTGTGATGCCTTGTAGTTATCTCAGTGCCTTTTACAGCAGAACTGCAGTTAATCATCAGCTCAGTCTGTATCCCGATCATTTATTCATTAGATCATTTCTGTGTTTCAGGCCTATGAGCGGAGAGCATCAATAATGCACATATGTCAGCGCGTGTGAACCTCGCATGTGTGTGAGTAAACGCAGATCTTTATATGATTGCATGTGGAACGTCTTTGTATGTGGTCCAGATCCTGCTTTGAAGTTGCTTATGTTTATTAAAATGCATGAATTATCTTCTGGCTGGAAACTGCCATATAATTGGAATCCTTCCTGACAATTCAGGCTCAAACCCAAGAATTCCCACAGAATTCAAATGGTTGTGCATTTGATTATTAAATATTTTGACTAAATAATTCATTATTTTCCTGTTTATGACTGTGAAGCTGCTTTGAAACAATTTGTATTGTGTAAAGCGCTGTAGAAACAAAGCCACCTTATAAAGAAAATATGCTACTTTTGAAGGTCCATGGCTCATGTTTCCCCAGCTCTGTTCTAAAACATAGGCAGCTTCCTATTTAGTCAATCCCAGAATGCATAGGAAAAAGCTCTGTAAAAGAAATCCACCCAAGAAGCATATTAATGTGAGACAGAGACAAATATATACCCCTGTTTAAAAGTTTGAGGTTTGTTAAAAAAATTACTTTTGAAAGTCTCTTATGACCAGTAAGGAGACCACCCAGAACACATTCACAACACCCTAGCAACGACCCAGAACACCTTAGCGAAACCCTGGCAATCACCCAGAATACATTATCAGTGCTCAAGAACACCTTAGCAATGCTCTAGCAACCACCCAGAACACCTGAGCAATGCTCTAGAACACCTTAGCAATGCTCTAGCAACCACCCAGAACACCTGAGCAATGCTCTAGAACACCTTAGCAATGCTCTAGCAACCACCCAGAACACCTGAGCAATGCTCTAGAACACCTTAGCAATGCTCTAGCAACCACCCAGAACACCTGAGCAATGCTCTAGAACACCTTAGCAATGCTCTAGCAACCACCCAGAACACCTGAGCAATGCTCTAGAACACCTTAGCAATGCTCTAGCAACCACCCAGAACACCTGAGCAGTGCTCAAACACCTGCTTTAGAACACCTTAGCAATGCCCAGGCAGAACACCTTAGCAATGCCCTAGCAACCACCCAGAGCACCTGAGCAATGCTTTAGAACACCTTAGCAATGCCCTAGCAACCACCCAGAACACCTGAGCAATGCTCTAGAACACCTTAGCAATGCTCTAGCAACCACCCAGAACACCTGAGCAATGCTTTAGAACACCTTAGCAATGCCCTAGCAACCACCCAGAACACCTTAGCGAAACCCTGGCAATCACCCAGAATACATTATCAGTGCTCAAGAACACCTTAGCAATGATCTAGCAACCACCCAGAACACCTGAGCAAAGCTCTAGAACACCTTAGCAATGCCCTAGCAATCACCCAGAATACCTTAGCAACACCCTAGCAATCACCCAGAATACCTTAGCAACACCCTAGCAACCACTCATAAAACCTTAGTGACACCCTAGTAATCACCCATAATATCTTATGAATGCTCTTGAACACCTAAGCAACACCATAGCAACCAATCATAACACATTAGCAACCAATCATAACATCTTACAAACACCTTAGCAATCACCACAAATACTTTATTAATGATCTAGAATACCTTATCAACGCCCTAGCAACAACCCGGAACACCTAAGCAATGTCAGTGCGAAAACTCATAACACCTTAGCAATGCCCTAGCAACCACACAGAAGACCTTTGCAAAGCTCTAGAACACCTTAGCAATGCCCTAGCAGCCACTCATACCACCTTAGCAACACCCTAGCAATCACCCAGAATATCTTATCAATGCTCTCGAACACCTAAGCAACACTACAGCAGCCACTCATAACACTTTAGCAACACCCCAGCAATCACTCAGAGATTCTGCAGTTCCTGTCTGGCCATGGCGATATCGAGATCAGATGTGTTATGAAACTGCCATCAGATGTGTGGTCACACTTTAGGATGGCTAATTTTGGAGGCAGTGCAAGTAGTTTATCAGCCCCCGGTGATGTCACTTCCTTCAGTTGTGGAAATAGCGACGCTTAGAATCTGCTAGTGGCGTAATTAGCTGTCAGTCCTCTGCCTGTCAGTCAAACAAAAGCCACAGGCCGATCAGTGAAACAGAAAGGTCTGACTGCACCAATTTTTAGTCAACCCCTTTTGAACTGCATCTATTTTTATTTACACATTATATTATATGAATAATGATTCTTCAAGAGCACCAAAATGAGATCTAAAGCTGCTGATCATTTAAAGCAGTCTCACCAACGCCAGCGTTCATCGTCCACACAGGAAAAGTTCTATTCGCGCCTCAACACATGAAACTTTCAGAAGCTGCTGATTTTGATGTTGAAAATCGATAAGCCTGTAGAGACACCGCAGCCTGAGTCAGCCGGACGCATATCGACAAGAAAGATGCTCCCAACGAGACGGACATTGACAAGACTTCCTCATTCCAGCCAGCTTTCACCTCTACACCGACCAATTAACTCAACTAATTAGCAGAATGCAACTCCTAATTGGCTCTTGAATAAGAAGATTTCATGCAGTAAATCTACAAGACTTCATGTTAATGCGCTGTAAAATATACATATGTTCAAGTTTACCTTTTGAGTCACAAAAACGACATAAAAACCAACAGAATTTGCCCGATTGTTTTCCCAACTAGTCAAACACATCCATCTGAACAAAGCTATTTCATCTAAACACTACTGCTGAAACGCTAAGGGTTTGTGAGTGCACAATGCAGCGTGAATAAATCATGCTGTTATAGGATTATTGTCTTGCTGACTTTTGATGAAATGTTAGTTTTTTTGTTGTGTTGTGTTTTTGTGTTGTGTTGTGTCATGTTGTTGTTTCTGTGTTGTGTCATGTTGTTGTTTTTGTGTTGTGTCATGTTGTTGTTTTTGTGTTGTGTCATGTTGTTGTTTTTGTGTTGTGTCATGTTGTTGTTTTTGTGTTGTGTCATGTTGTTTTTGTATTGTGTTCTGTTGTCATGTTGTTTTTGTGTCGTGTTGTGTCATGTTGTTTTTGTGTTGTGTCATTGTGTCATGTTGTTGTTTTTGTGTGGTGTCATGTTGTTGTTTTTGTGTCGTGTCATGTTGTTTTTGTGTCGTGTCATGTTGTTTTTGTGTTGTGTCGTGTCATGTTGTTTTTGTGTTGTGTTGTTTTTGGTTTGTGTCATGTTGTTTTTGTGTTGTGTCATGTTGTTGTTTTTGTGTTGTGTCATGTTGTTGTTTTTGTTTGTTGTGTGTTGTGTCATGTTTTTGTGTTGTGTCATGTTGTTGTTTTTGTGTTGTGTCATGTTGTTTTTTGTTTGTGTTGTGTCATGTTGTTTTTTTGTGTTGTGTCATGTTGTTTTTGTGTTGTGTCGTGTCATGTTGTTTTTTGTTGTGTCGTGTCATGTTTGTTTGTGTTGTGTGTCGTGTCATGTTGTTTTTGTGTTGTGTCGTGTCATGTTGTTTTTGTGTTGTGTCATGTTGTTGTTTTTGTGTTGTGTCATGTTGTTGTTTTTGTGTTGTGTCGTGTCATGTTGTTGTTTCTGTGTTGTGTCATGTTGTTGTTTTTGTGTTGTGTCATGTTGTTTTTGTATTGTGTTGTGTCATGTTGTTTTTGTATTGTGTTCTGTTGTCATGTTGTTTTTGTGTCGTGTTGTGTCATGTTGTTTTTGTGTTGTGTCATTGTGTCATGTTGTTGTTTTTGTGTGGTGTCATGTTGTTGTTTTTGTGTTGTGTCATGTTGTTTTTGTGTTGTGTCATGTTGTTTTTGTGTTGTGTTGTGTCATGTTGTTGTTTTTGTGTTGTGTCATGTTGTTGTTTTTGTGTCGTGTCATGTTGTTGTTTTTGTGTCGTGTCATGTTGTTTTTGTGTTGTGTCGTGTCATGTTGTTGTTTTTGTGTCTCATGTTGTGTCATGTTGTTTTTGTGTCGTGTCATGTTGTTTTTGTGTTGTGTCGTGTCATGTTGTTGTTTTTGTGTCGTGTCATGTTGTTTTTGTGTTGTGTCGTGTCATGTTGTTTTTGTGTTGTGTCGTGTCATGTTGTTTTTGTGTTGTGTCATGTTGTTGTTTTTGTGTTGTGTCATGTTGTTGTTTTTGTGTTGTGTCATGTTGTGTCATGTTGTTTTTGTGTTGTGTCATGTTGTTGTTTTTGTGTTGTGTCATGTTGTTTTTGTGTTGTGTCGTGTCATGTTGTTTTTGTGTTGTGTCATGTTGTTTTTGTGTTGTGTTGTGTCTGTGTTGTGTTGTGTCATGTTGTTGTTTTTGTGTTGTGTCATGTTGTTTTTGTGTTGTGTCATGTTGTTGTTTTTGTGTTGTGTCATGTTTTTGTGTTGTGTCATGTTTTTGTGTTGTGTCATGTTGTTGTTTTTGTGTTGTGTCATGTTGTTGTTTTTGTGTTGTGTCATGTTTTTGTGTTGTGTCATGTTGTTGTTTTTGTGTTGTGTCATGTTGTTTTTGTGTCGTGTTGTGTTGTCATGTTTTTGTGTCGTGTTGTGTCATGTTGTTTTTGTGTCGTGTCATGTTGTTTTTGTGTTGTGTTGTGTCATGTTGTTGTTTTTGTGTTGTGTCATGTTGTTGTTTTTGTGTTGTGTCATGTTGTTGTTTTTGTGTTTTGTATTGTTGTGTTATGTTGTTGTTTTTGTGTTGTGTCATGTTGTTTTTGTGTTGTGTCGTGTCATGTTGTTGTTTCTGTGTTGTGTCATGTTGTTGTTTTTGTGTTGTGTCATGTTGTTTTTGTATTGTGTTGTGTTGTCATGTTGTTTTTGTGTCGTGTTGTGTCATGTTGTTTTTGTGTTGTGTCATTGTGTCATGTTGTTGTTTTTGTGTGGTGTCATGTTGTTTTTTTGTGTTGTTTTGTTTTGTTTTTGTGTTGTGTCATGTTGTTGTTTTGTGTTGTGTCATGTTGTTGTTTTGTGTTTTTGTGTCATGTTGTTGTTTTTTTGTGTTGTGTCATGTTGTTGTTTTTGTGTTGTGTCATGTTGTTGTTGTTTTTGTGTGTTGTGTCATGTTGTTGTTTTTTTGTGTTGTGTCATGTTGTTTTGTTTTTGTGTTGTGTCATGTCATGTGTTGTTTTTGTTTTGTGTTGTGTCATGTTGTTGTTTTTGTGTTGTGTCATGTTGTTGTTTTTGTTTTTCGTGTTTTTGTGTCATGTTGTTTTTGTGTTGTGTCATGTTGTTGTTTTTTTTTTGTGTTGTGTCATGTTGTTTTTTGTGTGTTGTGTGTTGTTGTCATGTTTTTTGTTTGTTGTGTCATGTTGTTGTTGTGTCATGTGTCATGTTGTTGTTTTTGTGTTGTGTCATGTTGTTGTTTTTGTGTTGTGTCATGTTGTTGTTTTTGTGTTTGTGTCATGTTGTTTTGTTTTGTATTGTGTTGTGTCATGTTGTTTTGTCATGTTGTTGTGTTGTGTTGTGTTGTGTTTTGTGTTGTGTTGTGTTGTGTTGTGTTGTTTTTGTGTTTGTTTGTGTCATGTGTCATGTCATGTTGTTTTTGTGTTGTGTCATGTTGTGTCATGTTGTTTTTGTGTGTGTGTTGTTGTTGTTGTTTGTGTCATGTTGTTGTTTTTTTGTTGTGTCATGTTGTTGTTTTGTGTTGTGTCATGTTGTTTGTTGTTTGTGTCATGTTGTTTTTGTTGTGTCATGTTGTGTTTGTTTGTGTTGTGTCATGTTGTTGTTTTTGTGTTGTGTCATGTTGTTTTTGTGTTGTGTCATGTTGTCATGTTGTTTGTGTGTTGTGTCATGTTGTTGTTGTTTGTGTTGTGTTTTGTTTTTGTGTTGTGTTGTGTCATGTTGTTGTTTTTGTTGTGTCATGTTGTTGTGTTGTTGTGTCATGTTGTTGTTTTTTTTGTGTTGTGTCATGTTGTTGTTTTTGTGTTGTGTCATGTTGTTGTTTTTGTGTTGTGTCATGTTGTTTTTGTTTGTCATGTGTTTTTGTGTTGTGTCATGTTGTTTTTTTGTGTTGTGTCATGTTGTTTTTTGTGTGTCATGTTTGTGTTGTCATGTTTTTTGTGTCGTGTTTGTGTCATGTTGTTTTTGTGTGTCGTGTCATGTTGTTTTTTGTGTTGTGTTGTGTCATGTTGTTGTTTTTGTGTTGTGTCATGTTGTTGTTTTTGTGTTGTGTCATGTTGTTGTTTTTGTGTTGTGTCATGTTGTTGTTTTTGTGTTGTGTCATGTTGTTTTTGTATTGTGTTGTGTCATGTTGTTTTTGTATTGTGTTGTGTCATGTTGTTTTTGTGTTGTGTTGTGTTGTCATGTTGTTTTTGTGTCGTGTTGTGTCATGTTGTTTTTGTGTTGTGTCATTGTGTCATGTTGTTGTTTTTGTGTGGTGTCATGTTGTTGTTTTTGTGTTGTGTCATGTTGTTTTTGTGTTGTGTCATGTTGTTTTTGTGTTGTGTCATGTTGTTTTTGTGTTGTGTTGTGTCATGTTGTTTTTGTGTTGTGTTGTGTCATGTTGTTGTTTTTGTGTTGTGTCATGTTGTTGTTTTTGTGTCGTGTCATGTTGTTGTTTTTGTGTCGTGTCATGTTGTTGTTTTTGTGTCGTGTCATGTTGTTTTTGTGTTGTGTCGTGTCATGTTGTTTTTGTGTTGTGTCATGTTGTTGTTTTTGTGTTGTGTCATGTTGTTTTTGTGTTGTGTCGTGTTGTGTCATGTTGTTTTTGTGTTGTGTCATGTTGTTGTTTTTGTGTTGTGTCATGTTGTTTTTGTGTCATGTCATGTTGTTTTTGTGTTGTGTCATGTTGTTGTTGTGTTGTGTCATGTTGTTGTTTTTGTGTTGTGTCATGTTTTTGTGTTGTCTCATGTTGTTTTTGTGTTGTGTTGTGTCATGTTGTTGTTTTTGTGTTGTGTCATGTTTTTGTTTTGTGTTGTGTCATGTTGTTTTTGTGTTGTGTCGTGTCGTTTTTGTGTTGTGTTGTGTCATGTTGTTTTTGTGTTGTGTCATGTTGTTTTTGTGTTGTGTCATGTTGTTTTTGTGTTGTGTCATGTTTTTGTGTTGTGTCATGTTGTTGTGTTGTGTCATGTTGTTTTTGTGTTGTGTCATGTTGTTTTTGTGTTGTGTCATGTTTTTGTGTTGTGTTGTTGTTTTTGTGGTGTGTCATGTTGTTTTGTGTTGTGTTCTGTCATGTTGTTGTTGTTTTTGTGTTGTGTCATGTTTTTGTGTTGTGTTGTTGTTTTTGTGGTGTGTCATGTTGTTTTGTGTTGTGTTCTGTCATGTTGTTGTTGTTTTTGTGTTGTGTTATGTTGTTTTTGTGTTGTATTCTGTCATGTTGTTGTTGTTTTTGTGTCGTGTCATTTTGTTTTTGTGTTGTGTTGTGTTATGTTGTTGTTTTTGTGTTGTGTCATGTTTTTGTGTTGTATTCTGTCATGTTGTTGTTGTTTTTGTGTTGTGTTGTGTCATGTTGTTGTTTTTGTGTTGTGTCGTTGTTTTTGTGTTGTGTTCTGTCATGTTGTTGTTGTTTTTGTGTTGTGTCATGTTTTTGTGTTGTGTTGTTGTTTTTGTGGTGTGTCATGTTGTTTTGTGTTGTGTTGTGTCATGTTGTTTGTGTTGTGTCATGTTGTTGTTGTTTTTGTGTTGTGTCATGTTTTTGTTTTGTGTCGTGTTGTTTTTGTGTTGTGTTGTGTTATGTTGTTGTTTTTGTGTTGTGTCATGTTTTTGTGTTGTATTCTGTCATGTTGTTGTTTTTGTGTCGTGTCATGTTTTTGTTTTGTGTCGTGTTGTTTTTGTGTTGTGTTGTTGTTGTTTTTGTGTTGTGTCATGTTTTTGTTGTGTCGTGTTGTTTTTGTGTTGTGTTGTTGTTGTTTTTGTGTTGTGTTGTGTTGTTTTGTGTTTTGTTTTTGTGTTGTGTCATGTTTTTGTGTTGTGTCATGTTGTTTGTGTTGTGTTGTGTTGTGTTGTTGTTGTTTTTGTGTTGTGTCATGTTTTTGTTTTGTGTTGTGTCATGTTTTTGTGTTGTGTTGTTGTTGTTTTTGTGTTGTGTCGTGTTGTTTTGTGTTTTGTTTTTGTGTTGTGTCATGTTTTTGTGTTGTGTCATGTTGTTTGTGTTGTGTCATGTTGTTTGTGTTGTGTCATGTTGTTGTTGTTTTTGTGTTGTGTCATGTTTTTGTGTCGTGTTGTCTCATGTTGTTTTTGTGTCGTGTTGTCATGTTTTTGTGTCGTGTTGTCTCATGTTGTTTTTGTGTCGTGTTGTGTCATGTTTTTGTGTTGTGTCATGTTGTTGTTGTGTTGTGTGTCATGTTGTTTTTGTGTTGTGTCATGTTTTTGTGTTGTGTTGTGTCATGTTGTTTTTGTGTTGTGTTGTGTCATGTTTTTGTGTTGTGTTGTGTCATGTTTGTGTTGTGTTGTGTCATGTTGTTTTTGTGTTGTGTTGTGTCATGTTTTTGTGTTGTGTTGTGTCATGCTTGTGTTGTGTTGTGTCATGTTGTTTTTGTGTTTTGTCATGTTTTGTGTTTTGTCATGTTTTGTGTTGTGTTGTGTCATGTTGTTTGTGTTGTGTTGTGTCATGTTGTTTGTGTTGTGTTGTGTCATGTTGTTTTTGTGTTTTGTCATGTTTTGTGTTGTGTCATGTTTTGTGTTGTGTCATGTTGTTTTTGTGTTTTGTCATGTTTTGTGTTGTGTTGTGTCATGTTGTTTGTGTTGTGTTGTGTCATGTTGTTTGTGTTGTGTTGTGTTGTGTCATGTTGTTTGTGTTGTGTTGTGTTGTGTCATGTTGTTTGTGTTGTGTCATGTTGTTTGTGTTGTCTCATGTTGTTGTTTGTGTTGTGTTGTGTCATGTTGTTTTTGTGTTTTGTCATGTTTTGTGTTGTGTTGTGTCATGTTTTTTTGGTCGTGTTGTGTTATTTTTTTGTTGTGTTTTTTTTTTTGTCATGTTGCGCCTCGTGTCGTGTCATGCCATGCTGTGTTGTTAAAGGCACAGAATGTAAGTTTGGCAGCTAGAGGGCGCTTATTCAAAACAAAGGTGTAGCTTGATGACGCTGTGAATGAGCGTTGAATCATGGGAGTGTCGTCTTCACCTCCACAGCCGATGGAAGACAATCCGACAGGACTCATGTTCATGGATGAGCTAATGTATTAAAGTTTTACGTTAATGTGGTATGTGAAAATGTGCTGAACAAGAAATCTGTAATTAGCTGAATGGGGCATTTTACATTTAGTGAACCAAGGCAAGCATCCCCATTACTAGTGCACATACATTCTGTACGGTTACGGATCTGAAACATCCCACAGGAAACGACCAGTACAGGAAGTCAAACTCTGAACATTGAACATGGAAGCCAGACAGCATCTGATCCTGAGCATCTGAAACACTGCACCCTTCGCCTTTAAGTTCTATTTTTAGCCGTGAAGGAGGGAGACACAGTTTATCCCATTCTTCAAGTGACACCGTTTTGCGGCTCTCTGTTCATCCGTTTCGAGTGCCAGCAGACATGCAAATCCATCCTGACAGTGTCATTCCCTTTAGTCTGCTGGATTGATTTCATTCGCTCGCACTCACACAATAACCAAACACGCTTTCAAGCTGCATTTCAAGGAGAATCAAGAAGAGCTACAGACTGACATCAACTCTCAAATCCTGTTTACTACAGACTTCTGAGGAAACGCAACTGTCTGTTTACTCACACAACATTCACTAGAGGAAACTTACTTTTAAGATTCTACTTTTAAGAAAGATGATCTATGATAAACATCTGCATGATCCACGAAAGACGATCTGAACTAACTAACTAACTAACTAACTAACTAACTAACTAACTAACTAACTAACTAACTAACTCAACTCTCTAACTAACTAACATTTTTGGAAGAAATAAGGAATAGGGTGTTACTAGTGGTTGCTAGGGCCTTCTGTGTGGTTGTTAGGGCATTGCTAGGTTTTCTGGGTGGTTGCTGGGGCGGTGCTAAGGTGTTATGAGTGGATCCTAGGATGCTAAGGTGTTCTAGGGCATTGCTAAGGTGACATGAGTGGATGCTAGGGCTTTGCTAAGGTGTTCTGGGTGGTTGCTATGATATTATGAGTGGTTTCTAGGGCATTACTAAGGTGTTATGAGTGGATGTTAGGGTGTTGCTAAGGTGTTCTAGGGCATTGCTAAGGTGTAATGGGGGGATGCTAGGGCGTTGGTGTTATGAATGGTTGCTAAGGTGTTATGAGTGACTGCCATAACATTGCTACGGTGTTCTGTGTGGTTGCTAGGGCATTGCTAAGATATTATGAGTGGTTTCTAGGGCGTTGTTAAGGTGTTAAGCGTGGACGCTAGGGTGTTGCTAAGGTGTTCTAGGGCATTGTAAGGGTGTTGCTAAGTTGTTATGAGTGGTTGCTAGGATGTTGCTAACACTCACAGCTTTCTGCTTCAGCGCGCAAATCCATTTCATGCGTAACTTCACGGCTGGTCACTACAGCGAGTGCTCCATCAACAACGGCACTCACATACCTGAAAGAACGGCCAATTAAGTCAGGTGAGATCTGATTGGACGGTGGATGGATGGGGTATTATGACTTCACCATGTAATGACAGCAGTCCTTGCAGCCAATTGGCTGTCAGTCTCTGGTGCTCCAGGGACGCGCTAATTGCACCTCTTGCACTCCTGCGTTGCCCCTGCGTCTGATGAGATGCCAATAGAGGCCAGAACACGCTTAACCGATCGATGATGGAGCTGATAAACGGAGAGGCTGTCACACCCTTAGACTACACTTACTGAAACACGCACACTCACACGTACGCACACAAAGCACACAGATACACACACAGACACACAGACACACACACAAAGCACACAGATACACACACACACACACAAAGCACACAGACACACACACAAAGCACACACACACACACACACACACACAAAGCACACAGACACACACAGACACACACACACACACACACACACACACACACACACACACACACACACACTCACACACACACACGCACTCACACACACACACACACACACGCACACACGCACACGCGCACACACACACACACACACACACACTCACACTCACACACACACACACACACACTCTCACGCACACGCACACCTGCAGCGCACACGCACACACACACACACACACACACACACACACACACTCACACACACACACACACTCACACACACACACTCTCTTACACACACACACACACACACACACTCTCTCACACACACACACGCACACACACGCACTCACTCACACTCACACACTTTCCCATCATTATCTGTAAGTGGAAGTATTATAATTACTAAAACCTAATCTTTCTGTTGTTGTACTCTGTGTTATTATCGCTCAAAACTAAACTATTGAACTGTTTATCAGCACTTAAAATAGAAATGAAATACAGATATTAGAGGAAAAACTTAAAGAGAAAATTTGAAATGACAAAATTAGAACTGTTGTCTTGACAAATAACTGTTCGGTCAAAGAACTAAAATCAACCAAAACGGAAATGAAAAATAAATGAAAGCCGAACAGAAATATATTGATTATAAATGATAATTGCAGATCAGAGAGGTAACGCTGTCTCGTCATGTGATTGGACGAGAGCGTGACAGATGGCGAAAGACGCCCCTCGGCAACCTTAAAACTTTTAAAAATAAACCAATTCATTATCAACGGCTAATTAAGCTTTTACCTGCTCATTAGCGTAAAACCAGCCAAGAAGAAAATGAACGACTCCAGACCATCTTGACACTTTGAATCTCGTGCTCAGATCATCTCCACAACCAATAAATCTGTCAGAAAATTAAGTCTATTTTTAGGATCAAGTTGTTGCTTCAAGACATTATTTTCATGGCAATTTAGCACATTTTCATATGTTTCTGTGAGATTTGTTCCTGAATGTATTCTGATTTAATCTGCTTTAATTACTCATCATAATGTACATTTACATCATGCAAACGAGCAGCCTGTAGCATGACGCACCATTATATCGCTTTTACTTCCGTATGAGTATCCTTTCTAATAAACATCAGCGTTTATGTCTGTTCCAGAACACATTAGCTCAGACGAGACGAAATGAGAATCATTTAGCATTTGGCTTAAATAAACTGCGTTCATTTTCATGCTTTCATATGCAGTCGCTCGCTAACAGAACATTAAACGGAGCAGAACGCTAGAGTGTGACACACTGGGCAATATCCGGCTTACTACTGATATAAAACAGCGTTTGTACAATACACACTATTAATATAAGTGTTCTTTACTGGCATGAAGAATCTTTAACAGCCATGAAATCTTGCAAGGTTCTTAATATTCTTAAAATATGCTTTGGATTATTAAATGTTCTTCACACCTGATTATGTTGCGTGTTTAATTGGGGGTCTAAAGCTGTTTCCTCTCATGATTAACATGGACAAAGCTTCAAACACGAGTTGGACGTGTGACGGAGTATTTCACACTCCTTCAGGATTCAAACGAGTTTCAGAAAGTTTTTCAGAGTATGGCTCTGTATGACATCACAAAGGGTGGAATTCCTTATATGGACACTTCTCCCGGATGAACACACATACACACACAAGCTTGGTTCGGGTCACGGGAGCCGTCGGCGGCGCTGGCGTTGTGTTTTTAGACACGAGATCAACAACATCACTAAAGAAGTGTGTTTCTGGTGTGAGGGAAAGATCACCTCGTTCAGCTTCCCAAATAACCCAGCGTTAAGGGAACAGTGGATGCAGTTTGTGTTTCCGGAGTTCTGCAAGTGTGTGTGTGTGTGTGTGTGTGTGTGTGTGTGTGTGTGTGTGTGTGTGTGTGTGTGTGTGTGTGTGTGTGTGTGTGTGTGTGTGACTCTTTAGCTCCACCCACTTCTCGCCTCCACGAGCTCGGCTGTTTTCAGAAAGAATCGGTACAGTGTATCTGTCTTTTATAAATATGATAAACTAAAGACTCTTGGGAGATATGAAGGATCAACACTACTCTAGAGATACTCCAGATTAACATGAGACTGCAGAAACTACATTTTTAGCAGGGTCACTCTGTGGTGAAATCACTGAAACACATGGCCTTGAGTGGCTTACGGGTTCATTTTACTCCAGGATTTAGAGCAAAAACAATACATTTTATGATAAATAAATAAATACAGAACTATATCCTTTCAGTGTAAATATGCCAGTATAGAACAGAGCTTTCTGTTTGCTCATGAAGGACTGGTGATTATTAACATTCGCTTGTAAATCCACGGCTCCCGCCGCTCATGCTAATTAGATAATGCTTCACTTCTACTAGCATCACGTACTTGATGAACGCAGTCCTGCGAGATTGATTCTCCAGTGCAGCTGACAGCCCGGATTACCTTGACAAATTAATGGCTCTATAATTTGATTTTCCAAGGATAGCGATGTCTAAGTGACTCCTGAGGTGAGGCGGGAGACGTTTGAAGTCCATTTTCCACAGCCGGTGGATAATCACATCTATATGCTAAAGACATCTCATGCTGGCCTTTACCAAATACACACACACACACACACACACACACACACATATATAAACACTCTCACACACACACACACACACATATATATAAACACTCTCACACACACAAACATATATAAACACTCTCACACACACACACACTCTCTCTCTCACACACACACACACACACAGACATACACACACTCTCTCGCTCTCTCACACACACACTCTCTCTCTCACACACACAGCTTGTTAGAGCAGCACTGGAGAAGTAAATATTCCTCGAGGAAAGGCTGAAACTACTGAATGTTTAAATATTAGTGATCTACAAATGTTTCTGTCGCCTCTAAAGGGAGCGAGTCTGGAGGTTCAGATCTGAGACAGAGTTGGGTTCAGTTCAGTTCAGTTGATGAAGTGTTTATTTTTCCATCTCGGTTTACGACACAAATAATGAGCCCTTTTGAAAGTAACTTTCTGCATGAACTCTTCAGCAACACTGTACATATAATGCATAATCAAGATATTCTTATAGATTAATTTGACTTCTAAATGAATAAGCTGTTGTAAAAATGCATATATTTAATTGTGTAGCTATAACTATAGGGCATTATGAACACCTTTAAAATGCATCATATACAGAGACTTTAAATAAGTGTTGAAAAGTCTGTTAATACGTACTCTAACAATACTAGTGATCATATTAGCATGTGTGCTTTACTGCTGGAGTGAATATGGATGTGGTTTCTGATCTACGCTCTCTGCAGTTCGAGCGACGTCTGGAGGCGCGGGTCGCTGCCGTCAGCTGCTCCTGTCAATAGCCATCGACTCCAGGAGCCGAGCAGACCATCATCCCTGTTGAGATGAAGTGAGCGCCCTGCCTCACTTAACATTGAATTAACGGCCCGTCGCTGTCGGCCGCGGGCCATCGCTCAGATCACGGCCACACAAAGAGATAGAGAGCGCTGGATCACATCTGATCTGATCTGAATGGAAATCTATGGAAGCTGGTTTCTGCCACAACAAAAAAAATATTAAAAAAATACAAAAATTTATTGTGAATTTATCTCACAATTTTGACTTTTTGTCTTGCAATTTAGAGAAAAAATGTCAGGTTTGCAAGATGTAAAGTCACAAACATGATTTATAAAATCAAAATTGCAATAAAGTTAAAATTGCAATATATAAAGACAAAATTGCGATAAAGTCAGAACTGCGATAAAATACAAACTGGGATAGTCAAAATTGCGATATATAAAGTCAGAATTACAAGATATAAACATTTAATTGTGAGATTGTGAGATAAAGCCATAGTTACCCTTTGTTTTTATAAATGGCAGAAACAAGCTTCCATGGAAATTAATCTTTATGTTGAATTATGCTAAATAATGCCAACTGCAATAGAACTGTGCTTGCTATTGTGTTGCGATGTCATATCTGGAGAACAAACGCTGCAGGACGCACACACTCAACCTTAATATTTAGTGTTAGAGGCTTTAAATCAACAGTAATCTTGATGGTTGTATTAGCAAACACCATTAATAATTCAATAATTCCTGAGAGGCCATGTGAGGCCGTTCACCCCGGTAAAATTAAGGTATATAACAGCTATACTTCAACAGTTCTGAGCATGGCTCATGCAATCATTCGGGAGTGTTTTATATTCTTATTCGATTCCACAATGTGTACTTTCCTGCTGTTCCACAATCTTTTTCAAGCAATAAATAAAACATGTGATCACTCCTATACAAGCAACATCCAAACACACTGATCCCGGCGGTGTTGAATTATGGAATACAGAAGCCGCCGCACCGTAATCCCTTCAGAAACAGAAATCAATATATCTCAAGCTAACTGTATGGAGTATGATACTCTTTCCACATCATTTCAAACATGCACACGTGCTGGAAAACACATGCTGTAACATCAGTTTCAAAACTAAAGATATACATATACACATGCATACATGCACTGTTCACCAAATTAATGTAACAATGTCATGTAATTGCAAATCGAAAAAGAAGGTTCATCACGATAAACTTTTTTGGGGGGTGGTTACTAATGCTCCATAAGATTAGCAGTCACTAAAATGTTCTAGGCGGTTGCTAGAGAGTTGCTATGCACCATCAGATTAGCAGTTACCAAGGCATTCTTGGTGGTTACTACGGTGTCGCTATGTGCTGTCATCTTAGAAGTTACTAAGGCATTCTGGGTGGTTACTAGGGTGTTGCTATGCTCCATCAGATTAGCAGTTACCAAGTCATTCTTGGTGGTTGCTAGGGTGTTGCTATGCACCGTCAGATTAGCAGTTAATAAGGTGTTCTGGGTGGTTGCTAAATTGTTGCTATGCACTGTCAGATTAGCAGTTACTAAAGTGTTCTGGGTGGTTGCTAGCATGTTGCTATGCACCATCAGATTAGCAGTTACTAAAATGTTCTAAGTGGTTGTTAGAGTGTTGCTGTGCTGTGTCAAATTAGCAGTTACTAAGGTGTTTTGGGTAGTTGTTAGGGTATTGCAATGCACCATCAGATTAACAGTTACAAAGGTGTTCTGGGTGGTTGCTAGGGTGTTGCTATGCCACCATTAGATTAGCAGTTACTAAGGTGTTCTGGGTGGTTGCTAGAGTGTTACTGTGCACCATCAGATTTAAACTTTAGCAGGAGATACAGAAATAAGTTTTTATCAGGTTAAAAAAAAAAAAAAAAAAAAAAATGGTTGCTATCCACCATCAGATTAAGTGTTACTAAAGTGTTCTGGGTGTTGCTAGCACCATCACATTAACAGTTACAAAGGTGTTCTGGGTGGTTGCTATGCACCATCAGATTAAGTGTTACTAATGTGTTCTGGGTGGTTGCTAGGGTAATGCTATGCACCATCACATTAACAGTTACAAAGGTGTTCTGGGTGGTTGCTAGGATGTTGCAATCCACCATCAGATTAACAGTTACTAAGGTGTTCTGGGTGGTTGTTAGGGTGTTGCTATCCCACCATTAGATTAGCAGTTACTAAGGTGTTCTGGGTGGTTGCTAGGGTGTTGCAATCCACCATTAGATTAGCAGTTACTAAGGTGTTCTGGGTGGTTGCTAGGGTGTTGCAATCCACCATTAGATTAGCAGTTACTAAGGTGTTCTGGGTGGTTGCTAGAGTGTTACTGTGCACCATCAGATTTAAACTTTAGCAGGAGATACAGAAATAAGTTTTTATCAGGTTAAAAAAAAAAAAAATCACATTATACTGTACAATGACAGTTTGATGTCTCGGTCAAGACAACATAATGAAGCTTTAAAATTAGAATTGCAAAAGAGTCACACAAGAGCAGATTCAGTGCTGTGTGTTTGTGTGTGTGGGCTTTGTCATAGTGAATTATCTAATGCAGGGATTTAAGTGGCTTTTAATTTGCTTTATGGAGCAACAAGCACATTTTCCAGAAAACAATGAGCGTGGGATAATATCAGCAGCCTCATGCAATTCACTGATCTTATTTCCACTATATTTGAGATTATATTGCAAACATCAGCCACGCAAATGTGAAACAGGATTAAACTGAAATTGAATCATTTACGTTAAAACCTGGATCATCTCAATGATAGACAGAAACAGATCCAGGTTTTGTCTGTTTCTCTCCAAGCTACAGATAAATGGGTTATTCACATAAATCACATGAAACGATGAATGAAAACATGTCCAAGTGACAGTTCACCCCAATAACAAGAAGAAAAACAATAAATTATATTTTGCATAAAGAAAATGTTTATCAAAATTGTTAATTCTCATGCATTTTAATGTTTTGAGCATGTTTGTCATTCGTCTTATTATTATAAGATTCTCTTTACAGTAACACTGCAGCAATTCTGCTGTATAGTAAGAATACCATAATATAGTTGTCAATCAATCAATATAACAGCAAATTATGCCGTACAACAAATACTACCATGATCAATTTCTATATGATGAAAACCATATGCTGTTATTTTAAAATCAAAACCACAGCTGGAGGAGCATGCCATCTTTTAGAACTATAAACAGCAGAAAGTAATATGTTTTTCAGTGTGAACTGCATTTAAACAGCTCATTTTGCATTTGATTTCCATCTCAAACCCTGATGATTAACACGGCCAGTCGTTGTGTGGGTCAGAGTGGCCGGCTTACACGAGCGAGCATTAAAATCAGCCGTCGTCGGGTCAAACGGTTTCCCTCCAACACTGTCAGCAGATAAACCGTGGTGTGACTGAGAACAAACATGGCAACTCCTCTCCAGAGCTCGGCCGACATTTGCCCTTTATGTCGTACAGCCACTGTGAATTAAGCCAACATGATCACAGCTCAAACATACACACACACACACACACACACACACACACACACACACACAGATTCCACTTTTCCAGACGAGAAAACTGACAGGGTCGAAATTTAGAGCAGCATCAGTCGTGAGGTTACAGACGGGGTGAGATGATGCAAGGCTGCACAAGTCAGAGACTGATGGGTATTACAGGAAATAAACATTCTGTCATCATTCACTCTGCCTCACGTCACCCCAAACCATGTGACTCAGTCTTTCTCCAAGGAGCACAAAAGGAGAACGACATGCATGTTTATAGGGTGTCTATTCCTTTCCCCTGATCAGAGAAAAAAAAAAAAATCTTAAGGCAAGACACTTTCATTTCCCAAACACACTGGAAGCGCTTGACCAATCACAGCACACTGATCGAGCAGACTAATCACAACACACTGCTCCAGCCGACTAATCACAACACACTGTTCCAGCCGACCAATCACAACACACTGCTCCAGCCGACCAATAACAACACGCTGCTCCAGCCGACCAATCACAGCACGCTGCTCCAGCCGACCAATAACAACACGCTGCTCCAGCCGACCAATCACAGCACACTGATCGAGCAGACTAATCACAACACACTGCTCCAGCCAACCAATCACAGCACACTGATCGAGCAGACTACTCACAACACGCTGCTCCAGCCGACCAATCACAGCACACTGATCGAGCAGACTAATCACAACACGCTGCTCCAGCCGACCAATCACAGCACACTGATCGAGCAGACTACTCACAACACGCTGCTCCAGCCGACCAATAACAACACGCTGCTCCAGCCGACCAATCACAGCACACTGATCGAGCAGACTAATCACAACACACTGCTCCAGCCAACCAATCACAGCACACTGATCGAGCAGACTAATCACAACACACTGTTCCAGCCGACCAATCACAACAGACTGCTCCAGCCGACCAATAACAACACACTGTTCCAGCCGACCAATCACAGCACACTGATCGAGCAGACTAATAACAACACACTGCTCCAGCCGACTAATCACAACACACTGCTCAAGCCGATTAATCACAACACACTGCTCCAGCTGACCAATCACAACACACTGCTCCAGCTGACCAATCACAACACACTGCTCAAGCCGATTAATAACAACACACTGCTCAAGCCGATTAATAACAACACGCTGCTCCAGCCGACTAATAACAACACACTGCTCAAGCCGATTAATAACAACACGCTGCTCAAGCCGATTAATAACAACACACTGCTCAAGCCGATTAATAACAACACACTGCTCAAGCCGACTAATCACAACACGCTGCTCAAGCAGATTAATAACAACACACTGCTCAAGCCGATTAATAACAACACACTGCTCAAGCCGATTAATAACAACACGCTGCTCAAGCCGACTAATCACAACACGCTGCTCAAGCAGATTAATAACAACACACTGCTCAAGCCGATTAATAACAACACACTCCTCAAGCAGATTAATAACAACACACTGCTCAAGCCGATTAATAACAACACACTGCTCAAGCCGATTAATAACAACACACTGCTCAAGCCGACTAATTACAACACACTGCTCAAGCCGACCAATCACAACACACTGCTCCAGCCGACCAATAACAACACGCTGCTCCAGCTGACCAATCACAGCAAACTGCTCCAGCCGACCAATAACAACACGCTGCTCCAGCCGACCAATCACAGCACACTGATCGAGCAGACCAATCACAACACACTGTTCCAGCAGACCAATCACAACACACTGTTCCAGCCGACCAATCACAACAGACTGCTCCAGCCGACCAATAACAACACACTGTTCCAGCAGACTAATCACAACACACTGCTCCAGCCGACTAATCACAACACACTGCTCAAGCCGATTAATAACAACACACTGCTCAAGCCGACTAATCACAACACACTGCTCCAGCCGACCAATCACAACACACTGTTCCAGCCGACCAATCACAACACACTGTTCCAGCCGACCAATCACAACACACTGCTCAAGCCGACTACTCACAACACACTGCTCAAGCCGACTAATCACAACGCGCTGCTCCAGCCGACTAAATCACAACACACTGCTCAAGCCGATTAATAACAACACACTGTTCCAGCCGACCAAATCACAACACACTGCTCCAGCCGACCAATCACAACACACTGCTCAAGCCGATTAATAACAACACACTGCTCAAGCCGACTAATCACAACACGCTGCTCAAGCCGATTAATAACAACACACTGCTCAAGCCGATTAATAACAACACGCTGCTCAAGCCGATTAATAACAACACGCTGCTCAAGCCGATTAATAACAACACGCTGCTCAAGCCGATTAATAACAACACACTGCTCAAGCCGATTAATAACAACACACTGCTCAAGCCAACTAATCACAACACGCTGCTCCAGCCGACCAATCACAACACACTGTTCCAGCCGACCAATCACAACACACTACTCCAGCCGACCAATAACAACACGCTGCTCCAGCCGACCAATCACAGCACGCTGCTCCAGCCGACCAATAACAACACGCTGCTCCAGCCGACCAATCACAGCACACTGATCGAGCAGACTAATCACAACACACTGCTCCAGCCAACCAATCACAGCACACTGATCGAGCAGGCTAATCACAACACACTGTTCCAGCCGACCAATCACAACAGACTGCTCCAGCCGACCAATAACAACACACTGTTCCAGCCGACCAATCACAACACGCTGCTCCAGCCGACCAATCACAGCACACTGATCGAGCAGACTAATCACAACACACTGCTCCAGCCGACTAATCACAACACACTGCTCAAGCCGATTAATAACAACACACTGCTCAAGCCGACTAATCACAACACACTGCTCCAGCCGACCAATCACAACACACTGTTCCAGCCGACCAATCACAGCACACTGCTCCAGCCGACCAATAACAACACGCTGCTCCAGCCGACTAATCACAACACACTGTTCCAGCCGACCAATCACAACACACTGCTCAAGCCGACTAATCACAACACGCTGCTCAAGCCGATTAATAACAACACACTGTTCCAGCCGACCAAATCACAACACACTGCTCCAGCCGACCAATCACAACACACTGGAAGCGCTTGACCAATCACAGCACACTGATCGAGCAGACTAATCACAACACGCTGCTCAAGCTGATTAATAACAACAACACGCTGCTCAAGCCGATTAATAACAACACGCTGCTCAAGCCGACTAATCACAACACGCTGCTCAAGCAGATTAATAACAACACACTGCTCAAGCCGATTAATAACAACACACTGCTCAAGCCGATTAATAACAACACACTGCTCAAGCCGACTAATCACAACATGCTGCTCAAGCCGACTAATCACAACACGCTGCTCAAGCCGATTAATAACAACACGCTGCTCAAGCCGATTAATAACAACACGCTGCTCAAGCCGACTAATCACAACACACTGTTCCAGCCGACCAATCACAACACACTGCTCCAGCCGACCAATAACAACACGCTGCTCCAGCCGACCAATCACAGCACGCTGCTCCAGCCGACCAATAACAACACGCTGCTCCAGCCGACCAATCACAGCACACTGATCGAGCAGACTAATCACAACACACTGCTCCAGCCAACCAATCACAGCACACTGATCGAGCAGACTAATCACAACACACTGTTCCAGCCGACCAATCACAACAGACTGCTCCAGCCGACCAATAACAACACACTGTTCCAGCCGACCAATCACAGCACACTGATCGAGCAGACTAATAACAACACACTGCTCCAGCCGACCAATCACAACAGACTGCTCCAGCCGACCAATAACAACACACTGTTCCAGCAGACTAATCACAACACACTGCTCCAGCCGACTAATCACAACACACTGCTCAAGCCGATTAATAACAACACACTGCTCAAGCCGACTAATCACAACACACTGCTCCAGCCGACCAATCACAACACACTGTTCCAGCCGACCAGTCACAACACACTGCTCAAGCCGACTACTCACAACACACTGCTCAAGCCGACTAATCACAACGCGCTGCTCCAGCCGACTAAATCACAACACACTGCTCAAGCCGATTAATAACAACACACTGTTCCAGCCGACCAAATCACAACACACTGCTCCAGCCGACCAATCACAACACACTGCTCAAGCCGATTAATAACAACACGCTGCTCAAGCCGATTAATAACAACACACTGCTCAAGCCGATTAATAACAACACACTGCTCCAGCCGACTAATCACAACACACTGCTCAAGCCAACTAATCACAACACGCTGCTCCAGCCGACCAATCACAACACACTGTTCCAGCCGACCAATCACAACACACTACTCCAGCCGACCAATAACAACACGCTGCTCCAGCCGACCAATCACAGCACGCTGCTCCAGCCGACCAATAACAACACGCTGCTCCAGCCGACCAATCACAGCACACTGATCGAGCAGACTAATCACAACACACTGCTCCAGCCAACCAATCACAGCACACTGATCGAGCAGGCTAATCACAACACACTGTTCCAGCCGACCAATCACAACAGACTGCTCCAGCCGACCAATAACAACACACTGTTCCAGCCGACCAATCACAACACGCTGCTCCAGCCGACCAATCACAGCACACTGATCGAGCAGACTAATCACAACACACTGCTCCAGCCGACTAATCACAACACACTGCTCAAGCCGACTAATCACAACACACTGCTCCAGCCGACCAATCACAACACACTGTTCCAGCCGACCAATCACAACACACTGCTCAAGCCGACCAATCACAGCACACTGATCGAGCAGACTAATCACAACACACTGCTCCAGCCGACTAATCACAACACACTGCTCAAGCCGATTAATAACAACACACTGCTCAAGCCGACTAATCACAACACACTGCTCCAGCCGACCAATCACAACACACTGTTCCAGCCGACCAATCACAACACACTGCTCAAGCCGACTAATCACAACACACTGCTCAAGCCGACTAATCACAACGCGCTGCTCCAGCTGACTAAATCACAACACACTGCTCCAGCCGACTAATCACAACACGCTGCTCCAGCTGACTAATCACAACACGCTGCTCCAGCCGACTAATCACAACACGCTGCTCCAGCCGACTAATCACAACACACTGATCGAGCCGACTAATCACAACACACTGATCGAGCCGATTAATCACAACACACTGCTCCAGCCGACTAATCACAACGCACTGCTCCAGCCGACCAATCACAACACACTGCTCCAGCCGATTAATCACAACACGCTACTCCAGCCGACTAATCACAACACACTGCTCAAGCCGACTAATCGCAACACACTGCTCCAGCCGATTAATCGCAACACACTGATCGAGCCGGCTAATCGCAACACACTGATCAAGCCAACTAATCACAACACACCGATCGAGCCGACTAATCACAACACACTGATCAAGCCGATTAATCACAACACACTGCTCCAGCCGACCAATCACAACACACTGTTCCAGCCGACCAATCACAACACACTGCTCAAGCCGACTAATCACAACACACTGCTCAAGCCGACTAATCACAACGCGCTGCTCCAGCCGACTAAATCACAACACACTGCTCAAGTCGATTAATAACACACTGTTCCAGCCAACCAAATCACAACACACTGCTCCAGCCGACCAATCACAACACACTGCTCCAGCCGACTAATCACAACACACTGTTCCAGCCGACCAATCACAACACGCTGCTCCAGCTGATTAATCACAACACGCTGCTCAAGCCGATTAATCACAACACGCTGCTCAAGCCGACTAATCACAACACGCTGCTCCAGCCGACTAATCACAACACGCTGCTCCAGCTGACTAATCACAACACGCTGCTCCAGCCGACTAATCACAACACGCTGATCGAGCCGACTGATCACAACACACTGCTCGAGCCGACTGATCACAACACACTGCTCGAGCCGACTGATCACAACACACTGCTCGAGCCGACTGATCACAACACACTGCTCGAGCCGACTGATCACAACACACTGATCGAGCCGACTAATCACAACACACTGATCGAGCCGATTAATCACAACACACTGCTCCAGCCGATTAATAACAAGTTCAAGTTTCAAGTTTCAAGTTTATTTGTCATTACACATGTACAAGTACAGTATAACGAAATGAAGTTTGGAGCAAGCCTCCGGGCCGCAGCCTTTTCAGGCGCCGCCACACGCTCTCCAGAAATACAAGAATGCAGTTGGCAAGCATTACATAGCAAACATAACAAAACATAACATAACACAGTACACATGGTCACGTGATGGGATTTTTTGTATGGAGTGGGAGAGGAGATAGATAAGGACAGGCAGACGGATGGAGGGGGGCTGGGATCGGGATCGGTTGTGTATGGTGCGAGTGAGTCTGAGATTGTGTTGTGTGAGAATGTTAGCCATAACTTCAGATGTTTTCGAGTTCAGTTCTATGGTTTGTCCTTGAAGGGAGATAAGGCAGTGCACAGGGGAAGATAGCAGACCAAGCTGTCAGGCTGACCTCCCAACCGAGAGATAGGGACAAGTGAGGTTCGGTGGGGTAGTTGATTAGGTCAGGCAAATACAATTTTTTAATCCATTTGATGATCTTCGGTAATTTGTCCGGATCATAATCAATCAATCAGTTCTGGTCCTCAGCATTCGGTTACAGTCCGTAAAAGTTCACCGATCTGACCCCCGATGGAGCCCACTCTTCCCTGCATATCCGCAGTCCGGACTGCGTTGTTACGGTTCAGTTCCTCAATTCGTATCACTCCCTGATCTAATTCCTTCAAACGGTCACACACAGCCCCGAAGCATTCCTTAATTTCCACAGACAGCGGCTGGGTGAATTTGCTTGCAGCTGTCTTACCAATCTTCCGATAGGTCAGGGCAATCCCAAAGCCAAAGAATAGGAACCCCGCCATCAATAATCCAATCATGTATAAATCTTCCGCATCCTCCACGGACAGAGCCTCCAGGCACAGGACTTGCCAGTTGTTCCATGCGTCCCTCACGTACCCTGCAGCAAAGGTCCTGTCCGGGCAGGTGGGTTCTCCCGGTTCACCCTTCCTTTGTGAGAAAATCCTATCGATCGCGCTGATTGACCAGTTAATCAATTCCATTTCAGTATTTTCAGGAGTCCAGCAAGCAGCGGGTCAGAGAGAAAAAGAAAGACAAAATAACAAAGCGCCAGAGCACAGCGGGAGCAGAGTGAAACACGTCTGCACTGAATGAAGGACAGAGTCAAGAGGTTGTTCAAGACAACACACTGCTCCAGCCGACCAAATCACAACACACTGCTCCAGCCAACCAATCACAACACACTGCTCCAGCCGACCAATCACAACACACTGCTCCAGCCGACCAATCACAACACACTGCTCCAGCCGACCAATCACAACACACTGCTCCAGTCGACTAATAACACACTGCTCCAGCCGACTAATCACAACACACTGCTCCAGCCGACCAATCACAACACACTGCTCCAGTCGATTAATAACAACACACTGCTCCAGCCGACTAATCACAACACACTGCTCCAGCCGACCAATCACAACACACTGCTCCAGCCGACCAATCACAACACACTGCTCCAGTCGATTAATAACAACACACTGCTCCAGCTGACCAATCACAACACACTGCTCCAGTCGATTAATAACAACACACTGCTCCAGCCGACTAATCACAACACACTGCTCCAGCCGACCAATCACAACACACTGCTCCAGTCGATTAATAACAACACACTGCTCCAGCCGACTAATCACAACACACTCCTCCAGCCGACCAATCACAACACACTGCTCCAGCCGACCAATCACAACTCTGCTCCAACTGACCAATCGCAACACACTGCTTCAGCCAACCAGTCAGAGCACATTATATATTTTATATACACCATCATCTTAGCAGTTACTAAGGCATTCTGGGTAGTTACTAGGGTGTTACTATGCGCCGTCATCTTGGCAGTTACTAAGGCATTCTGGGTAGTTACTAGGGTGTTGCTATGCACCATCATCTTAGCAGTTACTAAGGCATTCTGGGTAGTTACTAGGATGTTGCTATGCACCATCATCTTAGCAGTTGCTAAGGCATTCTGCGTGGTTACTAGGGTGTTGCTATGCGCCGTCATCTTAGCAGTTACTAAGGCATTCTGGGTGGTTACTAGGTTGTTGCTATGTACCGTCATCTTAGCTGTTACTAAGGCATTCTGGCTAGTTACTAGAATGTTGCTATACACCATCAGATTAGCAGTTACTAAGGCATTCTGGGTGGTTACTATGGTGTTGCTATGCTCCATCAGATTAACAGTTACTAAGGTGTTCTGGGTGGTTGCTAGGGTGACCAATCACAACACACTGCTCCAGCCGACCAATCAGAGCACACTGTGCTTTTCAGAAGGAGGGTCTTCATAGAGACAGGAACTAAACAGAGCGTTACTGACAGACTGGGAAGAGAGGAGCCGCAACAATGGAGAATATGAGGAAATAATCAACATTCAAGCAGGAAAACCTGCTATAGTAGAGCCAGAAACACATCAAGACTGTAAAAGGGAATAATTATGCCTTTTTAAACCAGTAATAATGCCTCTTTAAACCAGTCTTAATTAAGCTGAGAAGACCAGCAAAAGCTTACGCTGGTTTAAGATGCTTTAAGCAGGTCAGAAATAGATCATTCTTCACATAAAAAATATTGGGATAGCACAAACCAGATTCTTGGTCGTTGACAGCAATGACACAACTTCATTGTGATTCTTTTCCCAAACCTAGTGATCAGCAACATCTTAGAAATAATGCTTCTCACACGACGTGCACAAGAACATCGACTCACAATTGATTTAATTTGGTCTTCACTAACATAACATGATACTTGCATTATTTTTATATCAATACTTTTCTGCATTGAATAAATTAGCATATTTATTACTCAACCTTTCTCTCCCTTCATCCAGCATCTCGGATAGTTTTCTTCATGAAGCATTTGCATGCCTTTAAAATGCCATGTCTGTGTGCAGCTCTGTGTTTGGAACAGAGCCTTTGAGTAAAGGTTCAATTATGAGCATCAGTGAATATGAACCGCAGCAAAGCAAAGTCCAATCTGATGGTTGAACTCATAACAGAGGCCAGCAGTGACTCTTTCACTTCCTTTCAAGCTCGGTTTGTGAAAAAGCTGCCATGTATTTAGAAAGTCAAGGCGTTGTCCTTGATGAAGGACATACAGCAGAGCTTTCAAAGTTTGAAGGACATGAATTGCAAAAAAACAGGACTTGTTTTCAGAATATATCTTATTTAGTTTGCTTTTTAAACTGATAAATGTTTTTTTTTTTTTTTTAAGCATAAACCTTTTGTTATATATACACTGGTAATTTTTAATGTTTCTGAGAGTCTCTCCTGCTCATGAATCTGCTCATAACTCCAGTAGATCAGTGTAATACTCCTCCAGTGTAGATCAGCTGTTCTCTGTGTGAATATATAGTAAAGTGTGATTTATTCCTGTGATCAAAGCTGAGTTTATCATCATTACTCCAGTCTTCAGTGTCACATGATCCTTCACTAATCATTCTCATATGAGGATCTGCTTTATGATATATTCATGTTTTATGATATATATTAACATTTAAAAGTTTACAGTAAGTTAGGTCTTTAAAAAAAAAAAAAAAACATATTCATCAAGGATGCATTCAATTGATTGAAAGTGACATTTATAATGTTACAAAATGCTGTTCTTCCTATTCGTCATAGAATCCTGAGAAATAAAATGTACGACGGCCCACTTTGATAAGGCTTGTCTAAAGTATATTGAAATTAATGCAGACTGATTATGATTCATGTTGCAATCAAATCTAATGCACAAAATCTATATTTTCAAATGACTCTCAGACTGTAAATTAACAAAACGCAACAGTAGGGATCTTGAAGTAAAAATCCCATTCTGATTTTTAATAACATATAAGACAGACCAACCATGAGCTCTGAGGATGTTACCATGGAAATGGGAGCGGCAAAAAAAGAGAAAGTAAAGTTTTGGGAATTACAGAATTTAATTGTTTCTCTATATTCCCAAATGACCTAAATATGTATAATGCATGCAATAAACAAATATACTGCAACTTATTGTATCCTCTTACCATAACCTCCAGTTACAACACACTACTAACTCACTCAATCAGGCCCCGCCCCTTACCATAACCGCCAGTTACAACACACTACTAACTCAACCAGGTTCCACCCCTTACCATAACCGCCAGTTTCAACACACTACTAACTAACTCAACCAGGCCCCGCCCCTTACCATAACCTCCAGTTACAGCACACTACTAACTAACTCAACCAGGCCCCGCCCCTTACCATAACCGCCAGTTACAACACACTACTAACTCAACCAGGTTCCACCCCTTACCATAACCGCCAGTTTCAACACACTACTAACTCACTCAATCAGGCCCCGCCCCTTACCATAACCGCCAGTTACAACACACTACTAACTCAACCAGGTTCCACCCCTTACCATAACCGCCAGTTTCAACACACTACTAACTAACTCAACCAGGCCCCCGCCCCTTACCATAACCTCCAGTTACAGCACACTACTAACTAACTCAACCAGGCCCCCCCTTACCATAACCGCCAGTTACAACACACTACTAACTCAACCAGGCCCCACCCCTTACCATAACCGCCAGTTTCAACACACTACTAACTAACTCAACCAGGCCCCGCCCCTTACCATAACCTCCAGTTACAGCACACTACTAACTAACTCAACCAGGCCCCACCCCTTACCATAACCGCCAGTTACAACACACTACTAACTCAACCAGGCCCCGCCCCTTACCATAACCGCCAGTTTCAACACACTACTAACTCACTCAACCAGGCCCCGCCCCTTACCATAACCGCCAGTTTCAACACACTACTAACTAACTCAACCAGGCCCCGCCCCTTACCATAACCGCCAGTTACAACACACTACTAACTAACTCAACCAGGCCCCGCCCCTTACCATAACCGCCAGTTACAACACACTACTAACTCAACCAGGCACCACCCCTTACCATAACCGCCAGTTTCAACACACTACTAACTAACTCAACCAGGCCCCGCCCCTTACCATAACCTCCAGTTACAGCACACTACTAACTAACTCAACCAGGCCCCGCCCCTTACCATAACCGCCAGTTACAACACACTACTAACTCAACCAGGCCCCACCCTTACCATAACCGCCAGTTTCAACACACTACTAACTAACTCAACCAGGCCCCGCCCCCTTACCATAACCTCCAGTTACAGCACACTACTAACTAACTCAACCAGGCCCCGCCCCTACCATAACCGCCAGTTACAACACACTACTAACTCAACCAGGCCCCCCCCTTACCATAACCGCCAGTTTCAACACACTACTAACTCACTCAACCAGGCCCCGCCCCTTACCATAACCGCCAGTTTCAACACACTACTAACTAACTCAACCAGGCCCCCGCCCCTTACCATAACCGCCAGTTACAACACACTACTAACTAACTCAACCAGGCCCCGCCCCTTACCATAACCGCCAGTTACAACACACTACTAACTCAACCAGGCCCCGCCCCTTACCATAACCGCCAGTTACAACACACTACTAACTAACTCAACCAGGCCCCGCCCCTTACCATAACTGCCAGTTACAACACACTACTAACTCAACCAGGCCCCGCCCCTTACCATAACCGCCAGTTACAACAGACTACTAACTAACTCAACCAGGCCCCGCCCCTTACCATAACCGCCAGTTTCAACACACTACTAACTAACTCAACCAGGCTCCGCCTCTTTACGCTGCGAATAAATTATTAAAACGAAGAATACTGTGATGTGTTTGTTCCCGGAAGAAAACTCAAGACTACAATGGAGGCGTTTCAGAAATGCATTACCATTCATAAGCTCATCTGCTCGCCTGTATGCATCATTAATAATGTGTATTATTGATCTTTTATTATCACTGTTTGAGTGCATTAAGGCACTTTACCGGTTTTTCATGTTAATGTCCCGCTATTTTTAGTGATTAAAATACTGCAGGTGCTGAATATGGATCACAAGCATTTTGTTAATATATATTTTTTGAGTTATGTTATGTGCTGAAGAATGAAAACTGTGAAAACAACACTTGGTTTGAATCGAGTCTGGATGAAGCGTCCAGCTCCACAGGGAGAAACTGTTTTGAGCTCTGTTACAGGGCGAGAGGATCCCTTGACACTTCCATTAGAGAAACTCTTCGGAGGGAGGGAAGAGGGTCGAGGCAGAGCAGAAGTCGATAAAAACACAAGCAAAATGAGTATAACAGTCCACTGTAGAATAATCAGTCTTAAAGATCTCCAGAATTAGGCCTGCTTCATAAATCTTGTGCCTTTAAGTGACACTTCTACACTGTGGAAACCCAGAAATATCTTTATTTTCTGTGGAGGAGCAGAAATCTGCAGTCGGCAGGACGACT
>JAGHMJ010000032.1:1593755-1596255 GCA_018749465.1 Paracanthobrama guichenoti | reverse complement strand
GACCACACCCCTAAATGCATTGAAGCAACTGCCATGTGATTGGTTGATTAGATAATTGCATTAATGAGAAATTGAACAGGTGTTCCTAATAATCCTTTAGGTGAGTGTATGATCATATAATGAATAAAAACAAAATTAATTAATTAAAACTAAATCCATAAAATGATCCCATGATAGAAAAATAAACTCTTAAAAATAAAGGTCCAATAAGGTTTTTTTTTTGCAGCATAGAAGAACCATTTCTGAATCCCCAAAGAATCTTTCAGTGATCAGTTTTTCTTAGTGTGAAGAACATGTAAAAAATCTAAAGAAACATTTTCCACTATGAAGAATCTTTTGTGGAATGAAAAGAGTTCACTGTGAAACAAACAATGTCAATAAAGAACCTTTATTTTTTTTTAAATGTATAAGGTTCTATATATGAAGCGCCTGGTGGAACCCTTCAATGTTCCATATAGAACCTTTTCTATTAAGAGTGTAACATCTGAACTGGTTCTAAATGCACTAATTGTGAATTTTATGAAGGTGTTTATTCTGAAGGCCCATCTTTCTGGAAGCCTGAGAAACTGCTAATATAATGTGTTATGAATGTATTTCCACTGCTTGATGTGAAATGTGGATGGAATAACAATATCACCATCCAAACAACCCAAGGCTATTATAAACGCACCTTTAGCATTCCCCATACATCTGTATGATATATGCCATTGATGAAAATACATATCTTCAAAGTCTTGTGTGAATTGATTGAGTAAAGGTCTTCTTTTATTCCCATTCCACTGCAATGCCAATGCTAAAGCCACACGGCAGAAACTGAGCCTGGATTCGAAACTGCAGGTCTGACGGGCGGCAAGCAAAGAGGTTCCTTCTTGGGGGAAATCATTTGCATAATGGAAAAGAGGTTTGTGTTGGATCTGAGAGCTCCTCGCAGTGGAGTGGAAGAACTCAATCAGATAAAGGCCAAACTAAGCTGCTCTGGGAAAAGAGACGCAGCCTCTCATTCATCTGCTGTTCTCATCACAAAGAAAAGAGAAAAACAAACCAGCCAAGCGGCCAGCGAGCTTTAAGCCAGTCACTCTCATCTGGACCACGGTTTTACATTTGGACATCGAGTGAAACCCAACATACGTGTAAACTCTACAAATGCACGGTGGATAGCACTCGTCTCACAGTTACTAGGTCACACTATAGCAGCTACAACTATGGAACAACGCTAAACATGGGGATCTTTGGACCAGAATCAGAAAGTAAGGATCGACTCACTGAAGCAAAAACTAGCAAAGATGACAGTAATAAAATACCTACTCGGACTACTGGAATGCAGTTAATAATCTCTTTTTTTTTCTCCTTTGAATAAATTTTAATCTTTTGAAGTTGAAATAATAAAGAAAAATAAACAAAACCCAAACAAATAACACAATATTTCAAATCAACGGTAGAAACAAAAACTACATTCGAAATTTTAGAAAAAAATATTAAAGCTCAAATCAATTTCCGAATTCCAAACCCAACATCTGTTTCTCAAATTCAAGTTCAATGTCCCGTTTTCACAATTCCCAATTTAAAAAAATAATGAACAGTAATGTTCATAAAGATGGAAAACCGTTCAGTCAATGAGGAAAAAAACACTTTGTTTTGTATCCAGGGAAATCCAGAAAAACTCAAAATGTCTGCATGTCTGTCCGACTCAGTCAGAAAAATGAACTCTTTTTACTCTGTTTCCAGGTACGAAACGATGGGATGGCTCGCCAGTCCAAACCAGGGATAAGAATCCACAGCCAGGATAGGAATCAGGATCACAACAGCAATAACTCAAACATATAAAAAAGAAAGGGGGATCCTGTTTAGATCCTATCTCGTCTGTTCAGAGTCGTTAAACACTCTTAGTCTCAAAGTGTGAACTGTTAAGAATTAATATCTCACAAATCTACCTCTCAAATTGTTAATAATCTATTGCTGGATTATTAAACTGTTTGTTCTCACTCAAACCACTCAATCACGTCTGCTTTCACTCGTGTCATTCCCAACCTCTCGACAATTTTTCCGCTTGTACGTGATCTTTTGGAACTTTTCCAGCAGGGGGCGGAGCTAACCTTTCACCTCACCAATCAGGAATCACATCAGAAACTTTTCCAATATGTCAATTATTTATAATAATATAAATGGATGTTACTTTGTTCTGTTAAGTCTATTAGATTTACAGTGATATAAATACTCCAGAAACACAAACTGCATCCACTGTTCCCTTAACGCTGGGTTATTTGGGAAGCTGAACGAGGTGATCTTTCCCTCACACCAGAAACACACTTCTTTAGTGATGTTGTTGATCTCGTGTCTAAAAACACAACGCCAGCGCCGCCGACGGCTCCCGTGACCCGAACCAAGCTTGTGTGTGTGTTCATCCGGGAGAAGTGTCCATATAAGGAATTCCACCCTTTGTGATGTCATACAGAGCCATACTCTGAAAAACTTTCTGAAACTCGTTTGAATCCTGAAGGAG
>JAGHMJ010000032.1:1568755-1583755 GCA_018749465.1 Paracanthobrama guichenoti | reverse complement strand
GCAGTAAAGCTGCTTGTTTTTAAGCAATCTGTTGTATAAAGTGCTATATAAATAAACATGACGTGACTTGTGCAAACATATCCACGATGCTATGATCAGATGCTTTCCTTATGCATTATTACAGTGTTTTCCAGTTGCTAACACACTGAAATGACACGTACAGCACAATTATTCAAATTGAGCAAAACCTCTACTCAAGTCTCCTGAAGTCTAAACACATTTTCTGCTTTACACACATTTTATAATTCAAAATGGCACTTTTTAAATACACTGAACACGGTTCTCTGCATAAGACACAACAATCTGACATAAAGTCACGTTTGCCATTTCAAAACACTGCCATTCAAAATGACACGAGATGAGCTGATTGGCCAACACATGCGCCACCTGACCAAACACCTCACGGGTTAATGGTCAACACTTCAGTCAGGATGAGAGCACTAGGAGAAGACCACAGGTGAGCACCTTTACTTTACAACAGCAATGGAAGACACTGCAGAGAGAGGAAGAGGAAGAGGGAGAGGACAAGGGAGAGGAAGAGGAAGAGGGAGATGAAGAGGAAGAGGGAGATGAAGAGGTAGAGGGAGAGGAAGATGAAGAGGAAGATGAAGAGGTAGAGGGAGATGAAGAGGTAGAGGGAGAGGAAGATGAAGAGGAAGATGAAGAGGTAGAGGGAGATGAAGAGGGAGGATGCAGTTTTCTTTTTCAGTTTACAGTTTTTTGTCAGATCAGAGGAGTGAGATTTACTCACACAGCAACTACTAGCTGGCCTCCGTTACACTCACCCCCCTAAACCTCACTCCCATCCGGGTCACGGCACCAATGTAACCCCTCCTGCTCGAACCGCCCCGCTCCAAGCGGGACTCGAACTCGGTTCCGCCGGCATGAGAGTCGGACGCTCTCACAAGGAGGCTAAAGGCTACAACCTCTAGCGTCAGTTGCCAGAGCGTCTCTTGAGATCAGAGGAGTGAGGTTTACTCGCACAGCAACTACTAGCTGGCCTCCGTTACATGTGCACATATTTCTGTGCATGTGAACAATCTGAAGAACATTGTTACATATTTGAGTATTATGGCACAGCATGCTAAAGATGAGAGTGTGTTGATTATGCCCGACAGTGTGTAGCTGGTTAGACACACATCTGGTAATATGAATGAAGTGTGTGCCATTGCGTGCAAAAGTTTGATTTAGATAATGCTATATGTAGTTTTGGTTGCAGTGCTTCATTTAGCAAGATATATGAGGTGTTCTGCAGTTTGGGTGTGTGGTTTTGTGAACTGTGTTAAGTATTTTAATAAAACCAGCATAGTTTGCAAAATTGTGTGTTAGCAATTGGAAAAAAACTGTAAAATGCTTGCTGTTTTCTCATTTTTGTTGTGTGTTTATTTTGTTATTGAAGGGAAAGCGTGCAGCACATATTTAAATATTCATCTAAAGAGTGGGTGGCGTCAGATGTTCGCTAACAGTAAATCGCTGCTCACGTATTTCAAACTTCTCTACCCATCCAGAACAAAAAAAAACTTCGCTGTGAGTATATCAGGGCCTTAATTTCAATCTTACTTCATCTTTTCTATGTAATTGTGAAATTTACTAGTAATTTCTGAGCGAAAATTACTTCTGCACTAATTTTTTTTCAGTGAAACAAACTTATTTCCATGCTACTGTAATGCTACTGTAATGGAAATCACAACATGGGCTCAGGAATACTTCCAGAAAACATTGTCATGAACACAATCCACCGTGCCATTCGCCGCTGCCGGCTAAAACTCTATAGGTCAAAAAAGAAGCCATATCTAAACATGATCCAGAAGCGCAGGCGTTTTCTCTGGGCCAAGGCTCATTTAAAATGGACTGTGGCAAAGTGGAAAACTGTTCTGTGGTCAGACCAATCAAAATTTGAAGTTCTTTTTGGAAAACTGGGACGCCATGTCATCCGGACTCAAGAGGACAAGGACAGCCCAAGTTGTTGTCAGCGCTCAGTTCAGAAGCCTGCATCTCTGATGGGATGGGGTTCATGAGTGCGTGTGGCATGGGCAGCTTACACATCTGGAAAGGCACCATCAATGCTGAAAGGGATCTCCAAGTTCTAGAACAACATCTGCTCCCATCCAGACGTCATCTCTTTCAGGGAAGACCTTGCATTTTCCAACATGACAATGCCAGACCACATACTGCATCAGTTACAACATCATGGCTGTGTAGAAGAAGGATCCGGGGACTGAAATGGCCAGCCTGCAGTCCAGATCTTTCACCCATAGAAAACATTTGAGCATCATAAAGAGGAAGATGCCACAAAGAAGACCTAAGACAGTTGAGCAACTAGAAGCCTGTATTAGACAAGAATGGGGCAACATTCCTATTCCTAAACTTGAGCAGCTTGTCTCCTCAGTCCCCAGACGTTTGCAGACTGTTAGAAAAAGAAGAGGGGATGCCACACAGTGGGAAACATGGCCTTGTCCCAACTTTCTTGAGATGTGTTGATGCCATGAAATTTAAAATCAACTTATTTTTCCCTTAAAATGATACATTTTCTCAGTTTAAACATTTGATATGTCATCTATGTTGTGTTCTGAATAAAATATTGAAATTTGAAACTTCCACATCATTGCATTCTGTTTTTATTCACAATTTGTACAGTGTGCCAACTTTTTTGGAATCGGGTTTGTATATTGCCAGTTACTTCCCTTGACATTTCGGATTATTCCTCCTCTCTTGCATTATTTAAAGTGTAGATGTGTTTATCTGCTCATTGATCCTTTATAAAAGCTTATAAATTAAAGTAAAATACAAACCATTTTCACTCAGAAACTGCTCGTAAACTACATAATTGATTACAAAGAAACGGCAAGTAACTGTGCAAGTCAACTGTGAAACCTGTCTTAAACTACGAGCAGCGAGTTTTACTGCCCACATAACAGACATCAGATCCTTTTAGGAACATTTTGGGAAGACGTTTTAAATGTGCATTTGAGGCTTAGGATTTCACTGTTTACTGCTCTTTTTCTTTTACGTTACCACAACAGATGGCGAGTGCAGTTGGTCTACATTAGCGGCCTAATCTACATACAGCGCTCAGAGAAACAAAACAATACATAAGTTGTGTGCGAAAGCTTTCTCCGATGGGTACTAAAGTTCTGCAAACACACACAAGACCCCGTCTGCTTATTCCCCATCTGTTCTGAGGAATGAGCGGTGGCGAGATGGGGTCTTTTATATGGAAAACAGCTCTTATATTACCACCTGAGCGACAGATCGGAGACTGAAGGCAGCTCAGCGCCGGTCCATTAGAATGAACGATTCTGACATTTTATTAATAGAGAAGCTGTCAGAGAGTGGCGATGAGGTTTTTATATTAAATAATACCACCCGAATATGACTACACACTGGACAGAGTGACACAATAATCTGGTGTAATGGAGAGGCGTGTAAAAATAAATATATGCATATTCATCCAGTAGCTATTAATTGATGTTCTCGGCTCACGAAAATCATAAAACAACATTCCTCTAGTTCCTCATGTGCTGTTTTGAAGATGTTCATGACTTTATGGCTTGTTTATAGATTGACTGCATGCAAATCACACCATCTGCAGCCCTATTACAGTATTTCACAATTGCTAAAACACATTTCTTGAAACCTTCACCCATATTCTACAAACTTTAAACACTAAACCCAGTCTTTAAACTACATTAACAAAACCCCTGACTCTTCTGGCAAAGTCAAACACTTGCCTCAAAACCATTTGACCTGTGCTCAAAAATCAAACAATACTTTCAAAACATAAACACAGCCAGTCAGTATATAAACACTCATCAGCGTTCATTAGACACTGAATCAAAAAAAATTGAGAACACAGCGTCCAGGGCATGCAGTTACAGAGAAAAAAAAAATGTTTATTGCATATAGAAAGTAATTTTGCCATAAAAGTAAATCATTCACAACTCAGTACAGCAAATATATAATACAATTATTCAAACAAAACATCCCGAAGACCACCCAGAAATGGAAGAAGATGGTCAATGACAGTCACATAGGGTGACATTGCCACCACGCTGGCCAGGGACTTCCACAATGGCACGTTGGCCAATTATGTTCCAACCTCTCCTTATCTTCGCCAGATTGAACCCTGCTTCATCTACAAAAATATATTCATGGGGCCTTTCCATGGAATCCACTCCAAACACCCTCTATATATAAAGGAGATAAATAAATAGCTTTGTAAGTGTTACAGAAAGACATACTTCTGAAAAAGTGTATGTATATGCACTCCTGATTTACATACACTACAATATAGTGCAGTTACAGTAACAGTATAGGACAATAACTGTAGGCTACAAACCTGTACTGTAAGCATCAGTGCTGAAAGCGTACACTTGCACATACTGATATCGTAGATCAGTGACCCTTTCTGAATTGCGCTCAAAGGGTACTCTGTACACTTGCTTCATACTTACCCTGTTGCGATGGAGGGAAATGGTAGAAAGGCTGACACGGTTGATACCTTCAAAGTTTACATTGTCTTCTACAAGTCTTTGCTGTATTTCACGCAGTCGGATGACATGGTTTTGACGGACCATATCAACAATGAGAGCCTCTTGCTGTTAGGAGAACAAAGGAGTCCTTCCACCCTCATTTGGTAGTTTTGCAATTCTACAAAAGGGAAAATGCTCTTATAAATGTATACATACAGAAACAATAGTAATGGACATCACATTCATATGCAAAATGTATTGTAAATCTTTTTTTTTTCTTTTTTCACACTCCCCTTTCTATTGACAAACTGATGTACTATATAGTAAACTTTCAGTCGCACAAATTAGAAAACAATACATTTACCTGTTCTGTTCTTCTCTGAACGTCCTGATTATGGTGGCCGCAGAGAATCTGGACAAATTGGGTTGTACTCTTTGTCCTCATTCCCTCATTGTCATTCCATAAACAAGAACATTGAGATTCAAGATTCAAGAGTTTTATTTGTCACATACACAGTTATATACAGAATATACAACCGGCAGTGAAATGTAAACAGGTCCGCTCCATGGACAGTGCAAATTCACAGTTAAAAACACAAGGAAGAAATTATAATAGAAATAGGATATAAAAAAAGTACTCTCTATATATATATATATATATATATATATATATGTCTATATCTGTAGAATTATAAATAATCAAGTCAAGAGAAAAAAAAAAGGTAACAAATAAGGATAAAGTGGAATAAAATAATTGAAGTAGACTTTGCAGTGAGTAAACTGTAGACTTATAAATATGTGGTTAACAAATGTATAAAGAGTATAATGTGCAAACAGGTTTATGACAGGTTGTTACACAGTAACAACGAGAACAGAAAGTGCAGTGCAATGTCAGTGTATCGATGTTTATCCTGAAGTGAAGTCACGTGATGTTAAGTGACTGAGTTCAGGAGTCTGATGGCCTGGGGAAGAAGCTCCTCCTGAGTCTCTCAGTTTTGGCCATCAGGCTTGGAAGCGCTTACCAGATGGTAGCAGCGTGAAATGAGGGTTTGCAGGGTGATTAGAGTCCTTGATGATCTTGGTAGCTCTACCTTTGCAGCGTTTGGTGTAGACGTCCTGCAGAGACGGGAGAGCTGACCCTGAGATACGCTCGGATAAGCGCACTACTCTTTGCAGGGCTTTGCGGTCATGACTGGTGCTGTTCCCATACCACGCTGTGATGCACTGAGTTAAAACACTTTCTATCGCCCCTAAATAGAAAGTTTTCAGGATAGCTGGTGAAACCCTGAATTTCCTCAGCTGGCGCAGGTGGTACAGTCTTTGCCTGGCTTTTTTCACCTGTGTCTGAATGTGAGCAGTCCAGGTCAGGTCCTCGGAGATGTTTACTCCCAGGTACTTGAAGCTGCTCACTCTCTCTACTGGTGACCCGCTGATCATGAGGGGGAGTATGTCCGTTGCTGTCTCTTCCTGAAGTCCACAATCATTTCTTTGGTCTTGCCAACATTCAGAGAGAGACAGTTGTCCTGGCACCATGATGTTAGATGCTCCACCTCGTCCAAGTATGCCGTCTCATTGTTGTTGGAAATGAGGCCCAGGACAACAGTATCATCAGCAAATTTGATGATAGAGGTGGAGCTGTGTGTGGACAAACAGTCATGCGTGTAGAGAGAGTAGAGCAGGGGCTCAGGACACAGCCCTGTGGAGCTCCCACACTCAGGGTGATGGAGGTGGAGGTGGACTGGCCTATTCTCACCACCTGAGGCCTGCCAGTGAGGAAGTCCTCAATCCAGTGGCAGAGAGAAGGATTCAGGCCGAGATCCAGGAGTTTGGAGGTTAGCTTGGTGGGAACTATGGTGTTAAAGGCTGAGCTATAGTCAATAAATAGCAGTCTTACGTAGTTCCCACTTTTGCTGTCGATGTGAGTGAGGGAGGAGTGGAGGACATGAGAGATGGCATCTTCAGTCGATCTATTGGGACGATAGGCAAACTGAAGAGGGTCCAAAGTGTCAGGAATGAAGGCGCAAATGGTGTTTTTAATGAGTCTCTCAAAGACCTTCATGACTATAGACGTGAGAGCCACTGGACGATAGTCATTTAGGCAAGAGGGTTTACTGTTCTTAGGGACAGGGATGATGGTGGATTTTTTGAAGGAGGTGGGGACCACAGATGTACCGAGGGACTCATTAAAGATGGATGTAAACAACCCGGCGAGCTGATCAGCACAGGACCGCAGAACACGACCTGAAATACCATCCGGCCCAGCAGCTTTCCTGACGTCCACACGCTTGAGTGCTCTCCTAACTTCATCCTCCGAGACAGAGATCACGTGATTGTTGCTGCTCTGAGTAATTTCCTCTAACGCGCCACTTGGCGGAGTCGCGTTGTCGCGTTACAGTCAAAGCGAGCATAGAAAGAGTTTAACTCGTTCACGAGCAACGGATCAACGCTTGCCTCTGCAGAGGATTTAGATCCAAAGGAGCAGATGGACCTCAGACCTTGCCACATGCGCCGCGAGTCGTTGAGTTGGAAATGAGACTCCACTCGGTCTTTATAACGGAGTTTTGCGGCTTTAACTGCTCGTCTGAGAGCATAGCAGGACGATCTGTATTCATTCATATTCCCTGAATGGAGACCGGCGTTAGGCAGCAGTGCGTGCGTTCACTGCCGCGCCGGATTGAATTGTCCACCCACGGTTTCTGATTTGAGAAGGACGTTATTGTTATTGTTTGCGTGGCTTGCTCTGTAAGCGTGTTGATGAAGCAAAGCGCCACGTCTGTGAACTCGCTTACGTCAGCTGAACTTCGCTCGAAACATGTCCCAATCCACATCGCCCAGAGCTGCCTGTAGCGCGGTCTCTGAATGGGGTGACCAACGCTTAACTTCCCGCCTCACCGGGGTTCCTGGAGGAGCTTTTGTTTGTATTCGGGAGTGAGAAAATGGCGGCATGATCCGATTTGCCAAACGCTGGAAGTGACCGCGCTTTATAGGCGTTCTTAAACGGAGAGTAGCAGTGATCCAGTGTGTTTGCTCCTCGTGTGGGGCAGGAGACGTGCTGGTGAAAGTTTGGCAGGACTTTCTTTAGGTTTGCTTTGTTAAAATCGCCCGCGACAATGAATGCCGCGTCGGGATGTTGGTTTATGACGCCGCTGGCAACATCATGAAGGCCAGATAAAGCCAGCGCTGTGTCTGCCTGTGGTGGAATGTAAACGGCGGTCGCGACAACCGCAGAAAACTCCCTCGGCAGATAGAATGGGCGGCAGATGATTGTTAAATGTTCCAGATGAGGTGAGCAGGACCGCGAGAGAATGGTGATGTTCCTGGGATCGCACCATTTCTTGTTGATCATGAAGCATACTCCACCACCTTTGGATTTACCGGCCTCGGCTGTTCTGTCCATCCGAAAAACAGAGAAGTTCTCCGACGGCGTCACAGCTGTGTCGGGGACGCGGGCGTGAGCCATGTTTCAGACAAACAATAGATATTACAGTCTCTCATGTCCCGTTGAAAACTTATCCTGGCTCTAAGATCGTCCATCTTATTATCCAAGGATTGAACATTTGCTAGAAGAATGCTCGGGAGAGGAGGTCTGAATGCCCTTTTCCTCAGTCTGTTACGGATACCAGCGCGTTTCCCACGGTGTTTCTTTGTTCTACGCCGCTGGCTCTGGCCATTGTTCAACTCGGCGTTCCGAAGAATCTCAGATGGCCACAGAGGATCGGCGAAAGTGTCCTGAAACAGTCCAGTGTAGAGGTAACCAATGTCCAAAAGAGTTTTGCTGTCGTAGTAGATCAATGCAGATGATAAGTTTGTAAAAACTGAGAGTAAAAGAAAGTAAAATAGTAAATAAAAGCACAGTCTTCGCGGAGCGACCTGAACGGCGACCAAACACAGCGGCGCCATTTTGTATTCATGGTCTATCACAGTTGCCCGAATTTGATCTGAAATTACTATTCTTGGTCTTGCTCTTCGTTGTCCTTGTACTCTTCCTCCTCGTCCACCACCTCTTACACAAACTCTTCCTCTTCCTCCTCCTCCTCCTCCTCCTCTTCCTCTCACATTGTTTCCATCCATTGTGGTATCAACACTCACCGGGGCCACCTGGGCCACCGGTGTCCTCTGAACTGGCTTATATTCTAGACAACTGATTTGATCACATCATTAGAAACAAGCGTGAACAATTTTGAGTTGTTGTGTGTAAACGATGACAGCTGTGTTGTAGTTGTGTTTAACTTTTGCCACATGTATGTACCATTTTGCAACACAGTGCAAAATGTGTTTTAGTGAGTAAGAATGTGTTTAGAGTTTTGCAAAAAAGAGTGGATGAGATTTGCAAACAGTATCTTAACTACCTGAACTTGTTTAAGGTTTTGCCTGATTTGATAGATGGGTTTAGGCCACTGAGCATTGGGTTCAGAGAATGGGGTTTAGTTTAGTTTATAACAAAGAAATCCTCATTAATTGCATTATTTTTATATTGCCAGTTATTTTACCCTCTACAATTATCGCTCAGATATTGCTTGTAAATTTCACAAATAATTGCAAGTAACAAGTAACACATTGAATTAAATGTGAAATGTAATGAAAGTAGAAAAGCTCAAGTATTTCATTTACAACACCGGAAATACAATTTGAATTGAGGTAACAAACAGGATATAGAATTGCCATTTCAAAGGAAGTAGATTTAAAGATATTGGCATTTTAAAAAAGAAAAGTAACTATTTTGAATGTCATCTTTTTAGTTTGAATATTTATACATATTTTGCATAAACCTGATATTAACTTTGGCAAATGTGAGTTAATGCCCTTGTGTTTCATTTAAAGTGTTTTGAAATTATTTCGAGTAGGTGATTATGCAGCCATTGTGAATTAATCACCATAAGGAGCCTGTGAGCGACGTCCAATCAGGTGAGGTATTTGTTCATGTACAGTAGTGTGGTGTGGATTAATGGATGTTTGGTTCAAGTCTTACCTCTCAGGTAGGTCCTTCAGGATGTTGTGAAGAGATAAGGTGTCAAAACATTGAGCTACTGGAGTGCCTCAGGGCTCAGTGCTGGGACTGCTTCTCTTCTCCATCTTCATCTCATCACTAGAGCTGTCCTTCAGAAACATGGTTTCTCCTATCACTGCTATCATCTAGAGCTACTGGAGTGCCTCAGGGCTCAGTATTGGGACTGCTTCTCTTCTCCATCTACATCTCATCACTAGGATTTGTCATTCAGAAACATGGTTTCTCCTATCACTGATATAATCTAGAGCTACTGGAGTGCCTCAGGGCTCAGTGCTGGGACCGCTTCTCTTCTCCATCTACATGTCTTCACTAGGACCACCACCTTCAACTCAGCCTTGCGATGACAGAACTGCTTGTAGTATCGGACAACCAAACACTTCATTACAACTTCTCCCTTCAGCTAGATTCATTATCCATAACTCCATCCAGGAGAGCCAGGAACCTTAAACTTCACAGACCACATTGCTAGAACTGCCTGGTCCTGCAGATTTGCCTTATACAACATCGGGAGGATCAGGCCCTTCCTGCATCACTGTCAAACCTCTGCAACTGATCCAGAATCTGCTGCAAGAATGGTTTGATTGTTTCTATTGTTCTCATTTGTTGCTTTGGATAAAAGTGTCTGCTAAATGATTAAATGTACATGTAAATGTAATGTAATAAAAAAAGACAGAAAACCAGCATGAGTGTCTGTAATTGTATGTATGAGTCAGATTTGCATTGCTGCCGCCACTGGCGTGTAACACACACTCAAATATGAGGCATTACCGCACTGCAGAGCGGATCAGCACACAGCAGGGACGTTGCCTTTATACACAGTATATTTATGAATATTCTATCATGGCTTTTAACTTTAGCACATGCGGACAGGGACGCAGTAAATCCAGTGGTTTTGCACTGGACAGAATTCTAATGCTGCATGTTGCTTATATAATGCAGCTTACATAATACACTCGGTGATGGTTAAAGGTTTTCGCCAGTGATTGAATGTAGTTTAATTCTAATAAGGTTTGATGGTTCATGTGCGTCATGCAGTTTTCAGGTCAGTTTACATGAGGGGTCTAACAATGCTGCAGAAAATATAAATATTAAATGTGTTTGATTTGTATGGTGTCCATTATCAAGAGTATTTATTGTAATTCTCTGTACTGACAGCGCAGAAAACTACAATCAGATGTAATGGATGAATAAAACAACAAAAGAGTGAATACTAATCAGATTTTTTCTTTTGTTTTAGCTTTAATATCTTTAAAGGGGGTAAATTTTGAGAGTTTCTCAGAGAGAGTTTTAAACTCACTATATTTTGATAGTTTTTCAATATATTAAGTCATTTTGCATTTCAAGTGAAATTAAGTAAAAAATATATTTGTACTCGAAAACAAGACTGAGCAAGAAAAACTTTTTTTTGCAGTGCATTTATGTTACTGGAAGAACGTTTGTTCATAACGTGAACTTCTGAGAACGTTCCCTGTCAGATGAGAAGTTTCATCTCTGAATTCATCCACTAATATAAGCTATCAAAGAAACTTAAGAACCTCTGTCTGATTCTATCCATTCATAAAACGCTACTAATCATTTTAACATCACGCTCCCCGTATTTTAATGAAAACAGGCCAAAAACGGCTTGTCCGTGCCTGACCTGTGTGTTCTGGGACAGTCAGAGAGCTGGACGAGAGGAATCAAAGCATGAAAACAGCCTTATTATCTCTTTGGTGAGTCTGAAGATTGTGTGCATTAGGCTGACAGTGAAGCAGGTGTTGAGTTCAGTCGTGTGTTGGTTTGCCGCAGGTGCAGCGTGTTGCACTGCTGCTTCTCTGAACACTGACGGCAGACTTCAATTCCCATGCAGCGCTGTGTTCCTGTCCACATACTCCAGCATACAGTGTGATTGTAGCCACTTATATGGATTTACTGGTGATTATTTACTACACAGAGGTTCCGTATAGAACTCTAGGGTTCTCGACTCGATTTTAAAGAACGCTTCAGCCAGAAAGGTTCCGTATAGAACTCTAGGGTTCTCGACTCGATTTTAAAGAACGCTTCAGCCAAAAAGGTTCCGTGTAGAACTCTAGGGTTCTCGACTCGATTTTAAAGAACGCTTCAGCCAGAAAGGTTCCGTGTAGAACTCTAGGGTTCTCGACTCGATTTTAAAGAACGCTTCAGCCAGAAAGGTTCCGTGTAGAACTCTAGGGTTCTCGACTCGATTTTAAAGAACGCTTCAGCCAGAAAGGTTCCGTGTAGAACTCTAGGGTTCTCGACTCGATTTTAAAGAACGCTTCAGCCAAAAAGGTTCCGTATAGAACTCTAGGGTTCTCGACTCGATTTTAAAGAACGCTTCAGCCAGAAAGGTTCCGTATAGAACTCTAGGGTTCTCGACTCGATTTTAAAGAACGCTTTACGCCAAAAAAGTTCTGTATAGAACTCTAGGGTTCTCGACTCGATTTTAAAGAATGCTTCAGCCAAAAAGGTTCCGTATAGAACTCTAGGGTTCTCGACTCGATTTTAAAGAACGCTTCAGCCAAAAAGGTTCCTTATAGAACTCTAGGGTTCTCGACACGATTTTAAAGAACGCTTCAGCCAGAAAGGTTCAGTATAGAACTCTAGGGTTCTCGACTCGATTTTAAAGAACGCTTTAGCCAAAAAGGTTCCGTATAGAACTCTAGGGTTCTCGACTCGATTTTAAAGAACGCTTCAGCCAAAAAGGTTCCGTATAGAACTCTAGGGTTCTCGACTCGATTTTAAAGAACGCTCTACGCCAAAAAGGTTCCGTATAGAACTCTAGGGTTCTCGACTCGATTTTAAAGAACGCTTCAGCCAGAAAGGTTCCGTATAGAACTCTAGGGTTCTCGACTCGATTTTAAAGAACGCTTCAGCCAAAAAGGTTCCGTATAGAACTCTAGGGTTCTCGACTCGATTTTAAAGAACGCTTCAGCCAAAAAGGTTCCGTATAGAACTCTAGGGTTCTCGACTCGATTTTAAAGAACGCTTCAGCCAGAAAGGTTCAGTATAGAACTCTAGGGTTCTCGACTCGATTTTAAAGAACGCTTCAGCCAGAAAGGTTCCGTATAGAACTCTAGGGTTCTCGACTCGATTTTAAAGAACGCTTCAGCCAGAAAGGTTCCGTATAGAACTCTAGGGTTCTCGACTCGATTTTATAGAGCACTTTATATGTACAAATTGATATTAGAAAATAGTACAACACCATCAGATTGATTAACGCAAGAACATTGTGATGTTTAACCCAAACTACATTATGACTAATGCTGTATTATTACATTACTTCATGTGTTTTTCATTACTCTTAAATATAAATAATGTAATGTGCTTTCCTACTGATTGCCACATACACATACTGTAGTATAAACGATACAGCTTGATACATTTCTACCATGCAACCATGCGTGTTTTAACAGTGAATTCTGTTCATTAGGCAGCTGTCGATAGCAGTTCCAGCAAAGCCTCATGGGAAGGTGTTTTCTATACCCATGAGAAAATACAGTATGTTAGTGTGAGATTGCTCAAGGGTTCAATCAGCTGGATAAGGTCTCTAATGCAATTTCACTCACTCAGTGGCTCACTGGCTGCCAAAAAAAAAGTCTGCTGTCCATGACTTGTTGCTCTTTTCTTCCCTATTGTGCCGTATATCGAGTGAAGCGCTTCTCAAACAAGAGCAAATGTAGGCGGGGCTTGATTGTGTCCGTAGGGAATTGATTGGATGGTTGTGGTTTGCTATTGGTGGATCTCATGTGAGTGACAGGTGGCCCCGCCCTCGTCATCAGAGAAGAGATGAAGTTATTCTGATTCAAGATTACCAGGAACATGAATTTATAACAATGATTATGTGCAATAAATACACATGGCGATATTCCATAGAATTTAATTTAATGTCATCTTATTGAGGATTAGATTTGAAAAGAAAGTGTCTGCTGAAAACATAATTATCATATGAATGTGGCTGTATATGTCTACCAAGAGCATACACATTTTAAATATATAATAAATCTGTATTATATATAGTATATGAGGTGTTTACACATGTAAGTAGTTTGTATGTTCAGTAAAACACTCAGATCTTTTGTTTGGAGAGGTTTTTGGACATTTGATAAAAAGGCTACCTTGGCTTCAAATGCCATAACTTTTGATTGCTTTGAGATAACAACACAAAATGTGTCTCAGATGTAGTTGACATGATTGTGCACAAGTCCAAACTTGACTTTATGAGCTTCCATACATACTTTCCAATAGTCATCATGTCAATCAGTAATAACAAAATAATCAATCAATAAATTGCATCACTTTTTTTTTCATCACAGGTTTTCTCAGCTGTGATGTAACATAAGAACTTCCAAACATGAACAAAATATATTTTTTCTATCAAATGAGATCATGCACTTGTTTATATCTTGTTTTTTTTTTTTGTAGAGTTGTAAGCGATTACTTTTAAGGTATGCCACTTAGACGTGAAATCATGAAATAATGCCTTCAGGGTGTACGTGGTTAATACAGAACGCAGCTCAGCCAAACTTTTTATTATACAAATGTGTCATTAAATGTCTACAAATGTATAAAATTGACCCGAGATCCACCATACAGACTGGTTCATGGGTTCACAGAGATCAGCGGTGAGACATTGACATTACAAAACAGTTATGACGTGAAGAAGCCTCGATTTATTGACATCACGTGACTTCCTTTGAACACAAATCCCTGCTACTGTACACACACATCACCACTTCAATAACTGAATAAATGATGGCATCGTGATTGTTTTCATACGCCTTCCATCACGTCCACGTTCCCCGTGTCCTTCCGGTCCTGTTCCCTCCACGAGATCAACACGCTGCATGTATTGATGTATTCATCGGGTGCAGCACAGGAGCAAGGCCACAGCGATCACATGGGGAAGGTTTTAATCATCCGATGTGAGCAGCCGACTGAATGATGCTCGCCGGCGCGTGCCTGTTTATCCCAGCGCAGCTGCCAGAGGGAAAGGGCTCCGGAAACTCAAGATCCCTGGACTGGAGAAGCACAGCACTTCATGTGATTACAGAGGGAATGCGTACAGTTACATTTGTATTTTCTCAATGCAGACATGATTGGTGGGCTTGCATATGGATGTTATGGAAGATTCATAGGCAAAAAGGTCCAACTACTGTCAATAGTGTAGCGATGTATGAAGCCCAGCTCACACTGAAGAAATTATGACATACTAAGACGATTACATAAAAAGTCAAAATTATTAAATAAAGGGTTGAAATGACAATCAAAATTAAGAGATAAAAAGTCAGTTATGACAATTATGAAAAGTCAAAATTATGACATTAAAAATTGAAATTATAACACGTCAATTATGACAAATTAAAAATTCTGAGATAAAAAGTCAAAATGATGAGTACTAAGACATACTTGATTAAAAAGTCAAACTTATGAGCAATAAGTCATAATCATGAGATACTAAGCCAGAATGATGAGATATTTGCCCAGATTGAAGAGTCCAGAGTCCTGTCTGAGCGGTTTTAA
>JAGHMJ010000032.1:1513755-1561255 GCA_018749465.1 Paracanthobrama guichenoti | reverse complement strand
TCTATGCTAATACGGCAGTGTCCATCAACACTCTTGGGCGGGGTCTACGCTAATACGGCAGTGTCCATCAACACTCTTGGGCGGGGTCTACGCTAATACGGCAATGTACATCAACACTCGTGGGCGGGGTCTATACTAATACAGCAGTGTCCATCAACACTCGTGGGCGGGGTCTATGCTAATACAGCAGTGTCCATCAACACTCTTGGGCGGGTCTCTACGCTAATACAGCAGTGTCCATCAACACTTGTGGGCGGGGTCTATGCTAATAAGGCAGTGTCCATCAACACTCCTGGGCGGGGTCTATGCTAATACGGCAGTGTCCATCAACACTCGTGGGCGGGGTCTACACTAATACGGCAGTGTCCATCAACACTCGTGGCTGGGGTCTATGCTAATACGGCAGTGTCCATCAACACTCGTGGACGGGGTCTATGCTAATACAGCAGTGTCCATCAACACTCGTGGACGGGGTCTATGCTAATACAGCAGTGTCCATCAACACTCGTGGGCGGGGTCTATGCTAATACAGCAGTGTCCATCAACACTCTTGGGCGGGGCCTGTGAAATGTGATGTCACTTTGCCAGGAATCTGCAAACGGTTTGTTCTGAGACATTGCTTATGATTTATGGGGATTAAATAAAAAGGAGTGGGTGGATTTTTACCATTATAGGGTGGTTGTGTACACTGCCAACACATATTTATGTCAAACACATTATAAAAGTGAATTTTGCGGAATAGGTGCCCTTTAATTTCAAGTGATTCAATGTTTTTTATGGTTTCAGTATCAGGATTAGTTCACTACAGTAACTCCGTTTCCAAGAGAATCGTTCATTATAAATCAACCGTTTTAAGTGTATATTTAATAAACAGCAATAATATCATGAAGTAATTATGTATTTGAAGGGAAGCAAACATCATGCAGACACTCTTCATCTTTAAGCCTCTGTTGCACTCGTGGACTTCAGTAACGAAGGGTTTGAGGACGTCACACCGGGATCACACACAGATCCGCTGAGGAGCCGGAGCGTCTGATGTGGCCCTTCAGCTCTAGCCGCGCTCCTGTGGGAAAGAGCCTTTGGACTCCCCACCATCCCTTCAACCTCGTCCGCCGGCGGTGCATGACCCTGCTCATGTCTCCACCTCCCGCACAGATGAAAGAGCAGGAACCGGTCGATCTCAGACCTCTGAATGTTCTTCAAACAGCATCTAATCCGTATTCAACAGGTGAGTGGAGAGGAACAGCCAGAGAGGTTATTGGCCATATTTCATAAAACTAAACAATGCATTCATGAAGTTTTGAAGTATAACTCCACAGTGACAGTAAAAGATCTGACAAACGGCACATTTAAAGGGACAGTTTACCATTAAATTAATATTATATTATTTACAGGTACTAATACTAATGTGTAATTATATTGTTATTCAATAATACATTTTTTTTTATTTAATATTTTGTATTTTGAGGGAATTCTATGGTACCAAGTAATATTTATGCAATAATTGTGATCCATTTTTCTACAAACCCAATTCCAAAAAAGTTGGGACGCTGTACAAATTGTGAATAAAACAGGAATACAATAATTTACAAATCTCATAAACTTATATTTTATTGACAATAGAATATAGATAACATATCAAATGTTGAAAGTGAGACATTTTGAAATGTCATGCCAAATATTGGCTCATTTTGGATTTCATGAGAGCTACACATTCCAAAAAAGTTGGGACAGGGAGCAATAAGAGGCCGGAAAAGTGAAATGTGCATATAAGGAACAGCTGGAGGACCAATCTGCAACTTATTAGGTCAATTGGCAACATGATTGGGTATAAAAAGAGCCTCTCAGAGTGGCAGTGTCTCTCAGAAGTCAAGATGGGCAGAGGATCACCAATTCCCCCAATGCTGCGGCCAAACATACTGGAGCAATATCAGAAAGGAGTTTCTCAGAGAAACACTGCCAAGAGTTTGAAGTTCTCATCATCTACAGTGCATAATATCATCCAAAGATTCAGAGAACCTGGAACAATCTCTGTGCGTAAGGGTCAAGGCCGGAAAACCATACTGGATGCCCGTGATCTCCGGCCCTTAGACGGCACTGCATCACATACAGGAATGCTACTGTAATGGGAATCACAACATGGGCTCAGGAATACTTCCAGAAAACAATCCGGGGACTGAAATGGCCAGCCTGCAGTCCAGATCTTTCACCATAGAAAACATTTGGCGCATCATAAAGAGGAAGATGCCACAAAGAAGACCTAAGACAGTTGAGCAACTAGAAGCCTGTATTAGACAAGAATGGGACAACATTCCTATTCCTAAACTTGAGCAGCTTGTCTCCTCAGTCCCCAGACGTTTGCAGACTGTTAGAAAAAGAAGAGGGGATGCCACACAGTGGGAAACATGGCCTTGTCCCAACTTTTTTAAGATGTGTTGATGCCATGAAATTTAAAACTTATTTTTTCCCTTAAAATGATACATTTTCTCAGTTTAAACATTTGATGTGTCATCTATGTTGTGTTCTGAATAAAATATTGAAATTTGAAACTTCCACATCATTGCATTCTGTTTTTATTCACAATTTGTACAGTCACAACTTTTTTGGAATCGGGTTTGTAATACAATAAAATTAATTAATCCATAATTTTGTTTATATTATTTTTCAGTTATCCCCTTTATTACTGTGTGCATCGTGGCTGATTTGTAGATCACACACACACACACACACACACACACACACACACACACACACACACACACACACACACACATATTTCCCATTCATTTTATTGCGTTATACACGTTTTTGAATATGTAAAAATGTAAAAAAGTGACATTCTTCAGTCACCTGAGGGTTAAATATTAAAATGAGTCTTCATATTCATATTTGAATATATGCAAAAGAAATTTGAGAGCTGCACTGGAGGGCAAAGCATCATATGACTTCTACACAATTATTTAAAAAATAATTTAGATTCAGATAACATAATATTTTGTGTCATGCCAGAATATTCAGTAAAAACACTTTTGTCATGTTAACTTGTGTTAAAGACTTAATTTAACTCATCATTTTAGGCCACCATGTAAGTTTCTTGGACAATTGTAATTGTGTAATTTTAAATTTATAGTTATACATTTAAACTTAGATTTGGAAGTTTAAGTTAGGACTAAAACAAAGTTAAGTTACAAAAGAATCTTTAAATGTTAGAATAAAATATTAGTTCTGTATTAACTTCAGTGAACTGAAAATGATAAGGCAAACCAACAACAATCGCATTTATGCATTTGGCAGGTGCTTTTACTGTAAGCGTTTGGCACTGTATATTATATCACTTCATGATTCCTTTGGGAATCAGACCCATGACTGGCGTTTCTGCATGATCTGCTGTTACTTTCTGATATTTTCAGTATATTTTCACTAAAGGCGTAATATTTGTGGATGAAAAAATATCCAAAAAGCACTTATATATTGTGTTGTGTACTTACATTATCTCAAATGTTTCCAAGAATGTTTAAATCCAGAGAAATCAGTGATTGTAACCAGGACACGGACCGTGTGTGTGCGTCGCCTATCAGTGACATCATCCCCGGTTACCCTCCGGTGTTATTGTGTAGTAACCATGGCAACACAAAGCCGCTTTAATATCTGATGTGTTTTATTAGACACTGTTTGGATCAGTGATGGACAGAAACTAATGATTGTTCTCCAGCTCAACACAGTTAGTCTGATTGTGTAAATCTGGTGTTGTTGATTTACCGCACAGAGTGCCATGTTTTACCATGCCTAATATGATCTCGCTCACTGCAGTGTGAACAAGTGTCTCATAGTAGCACCGAGCCAACGCACAGAGTAGCATTATAACATCACTTTAACACACTCACATGTGTGTGATATGATCAAACACACACACGCATGAGCGGAAGAAGAGGAAGCGCTCGCGGCAGAATAAAAGCTCCGCCCACTCAAGAGTCAAGACACGACTCTGTGTTGAGGAAGAGACAAAAAAAATTACATATTATGCCTTTAAATGATTTAAAAACGTTTTTTCTTGGTTATGTGAACGTTAAGAGAACATTCCATTGTATCATTCTTCACACCGTTACCTGGGAAAAAGGGTCATGAATAGTCTGCCTAACATCTGTTCGGGTTTGTGAATCCAGACGTGTTCTGTTGTCATGTATGTTATCTGTATGACTGGGGACAGTCTCGTTTCACGCGAGCTGCATTGGCTGACGTTTCCAGACAAGTCTGAAGTTTACAAGCTTCCTTAATGAGACGCTGATTGTGTTCTGCACGCTGATGTCTCTGTTAATGTGACACAGGTACAAGGGAAGAGAATTACAGGCCATTAAATGTGAATGTCACTGACAGGCCTTTATTGTGTCACACATTCGCGTGTCTCCTGTTGTGACACAAGAGATGAAATAGCAGCAGAATTGCAGAGCTCTTTCTGAGACCAGAGAACGTTCAAGAGAAACGCTCAGAGAACGTTCAAAAGTAACGCTAAGAGAGCATTCAAGAGTAACACTCAGAGAACGTTCAAGAGCAACGCTCAGAGAACACTCAAGAGTAACGCTCAGAGAACACTCAAGAGCAACGCTCAGAGAACACTCAAGAGCAACGCTCAGAGAACGTTCAAGAGTAACGCTCAGAGAACGTTCAAGAGCAACGCTCAGAGAACGTTCAAAAGTAACGCTAAGAGAGCATTCAAGAGTAACACTCAGAGAACGTTCAAGAGCAACGCTCAGAGAACATTCAAAAGTAACGCTAAGAGAGCATTCAAGAGTAACACTCAGAGAACGTTCAAGAGCAACGCTCAGAGAACGTTCAAAAGTAACGCTAAGAGAGCATTCAAGAGTAACACTCAGAGAACGTTCAAGAGCAACGCTCAGAGAACGCTCAAGAGTAACGCTCAGAGAACACTCAAGAGCAACGCTCAGAGAACACTCAAGAGTAACGCTCAGAGAACGCTCAAGAGCAACGCTCAGAGAATGCTCAAGAGCAACGCTCAGAGAACGTTCAAGAGTAACGCTCAGAGAACACTCAAGAGTAACGCTCAGAGAACGCTCAAGAGTAACGCTCAGAGAACGCTCAAGAGTAACGCTCAGAGAACATTCAAGAGTAACGCTCAGAGAACGTTCAAGAGTAACGCCAGAGAACGCTCAAGAGTAATGCTCAGAGAACGTTCAAGAGTAACGCTCAGAGAACGCTCAAGAGTAACGCTCAGAGAACGTTCAAGAGTAACGCTCAGAGAACGCTCAAGAGTAACGCTCAGAGAACATTCAAGAGTAACGCTCAGAGAACGCTCAAGAGTAACGCTCAGAGAACGCTCAAGAGTAACGCTCAGAGAACTTTCAAGAGTAACGCTCAGCGAACGCTCAGAGAACACTCAAGAGTAACGCTCAGAGAACGCTCAGAGAACGTTCAAGAGTAACGCTCAGAGAACACTCAAGAGTAACGCTCAGAGAACATTCAAGAGTAACGCTCAGAGAACACTCAAGAGTAACGTTCAGAGAACACTCAAGAGTAACGCTCAGAGAACGTTCAAGAGTAACGCTCAGAGAACACTCAAGAGTAACGCTCAGAGAACAATGAAGAGTAACGCTCAGAGAACACTGAAGAGTAACGCTCAGAGAACGTTCAAGAGTAACGCTCAGAGAACACTGAAGAGTAACGCCAGAGAACACTCAAGAGTAACGTTCAGAGAACGCTCAAGAGTAACGCTCAGAGAACACTCAAGAGTAACGCTCAGAGAACACTCAAGAGTAACGTTCAGAGAACACTCAAGAGTAACGCTCAGAGAACACTCAAGAGTAACGCTCAGAGAACGCTCAAGAGTAACGCTCAGAGAACATTCAAGAGTAGCGCTCAGAGAACGCCAAGAGTAACGCTTCAGAGAACACTCAAGAGTAACGTTCAGAGAACACTCAAGAGTAACGCTCAGAGAACGCTCAAGAATAACGCTCAGAGAACGCTCAAGAGTAACGCTCAGAGAACGCTCAGAGAACACTCAAGAGTAACGCTCAGAGAACGCTCAAGAGTAACGCTCAGAGAACACTGAAGAGTAACGCTCAGAGAACACTCAAGAGTAACGTTCAGAGAACGCTCAAGAGTAACGCTCAGAGAACACTCAAGAGTAACGCTCAGAGAACACTCAAGAGTAACGTTCAGAGAACACTCAAGAGTAACGCTCAGAGAACACTCAAGAGTAACGCTCAGAGAACGCTCAAGAGTAACGCTCAGAGAACATTCAAGAGTAGCGCTCAGAGAACGCTCAAGAGTAACGTTCAGAGAACACTCAAGAGTAACGTTCAGAGAACACTCAAGAGTAACGCTCAGAGAACGCTCAAGAATAACGCTCAGAGAACGCTCAAGAGTAACGCTCAGAGAACATTCAAGAGTAACGTTCAGAGAACACTCAAGAGTAATGCTCAGAGAACGCTCAAGAGTAACACTCAGAGAACGCTCAAGAGTAACGCTCAGAGAACGCTCAAGAGTAATGCTCAGAGAAAGCTCAAGAGTAACGCTCAGAGAACGCTCAAGAGTAACGCTCAGAGAACATTCAAGAGTAACGCTCAGCGAACGCTCAGAGAACACTCAAGAGTAACGCTCAGAGAACGCTCAAGAGTAACGCTCAGAGAACGTTCAAGAGTAACGCTCAGAGAACATTCAAGAGTAACGCTCAGCGAACGCTCAGAGAACACTCAAGAGTAACGCTCAGAGAACACTCAAGAGTAACGCTCAGAGAACGCTCAAGAGTAACGCTCAGAGAACGTTCAAGAGTAACGCTCAGAGAACATTCAAGAGTAACGCTCAGAGAACGCTCAAGAGTAATGCTCAGAGAACGCTCAAGAGTAACGCTCAGAGAACGCTCAAGAGTAACGCTCAGAGAACGTTCAAGAGTAATGCTCAGAGAACATTCAAGAGTAACGCTCAGAGAACGCTCAAGAGTAACGTCCAGAGAACATTCAAGAGTAACACTCAGAGAACGTTCAAGAGCAACGCTCAGAGAACACTCAAGAGTAACGCTCAGAGAACATTCAAGAGTAACGCTCAGAGAACGCTCAAGAGTAACGTTCAGAGAACATTCAAGAGTAACGCTCAGAGAACGCTCAAGAGTAACGTTCAGAGAACGCTCAAGAGTAACGCTCAGAGAACGCTCAAGAGTAACGTTCAGAGAACATTCAAGAGTAACGCTCAGAGAACATTCAAGAGTAAATGAAAATGATAAATGTTGCCTTGGCATCTGGCTAAAATAAAATAAGTTTAGGTTTACTTATTTCAGTCAACTTTTATTTCAAGTATTATTATTATTAATTATTAAAATGTTTTATAGTTTCAGTTAATCAACAGCTGTTAGTTTTGGTACCAAATGTTGGTTTGTTGTTGTTATTGATAAACTGTCCCATAAACACATTTTGGTAAATTTGTGTGCAATTTTAGAAACACACTGGAAGCGCTTGACCAATCACAACACACTGCTCCAGTCGACCAATCAGAGCACAGTGTGCTTTTCAGAAGGAGGGGCTTCATAGAGTCAGGAACTAAACAGAGCGTTACTGACAGACTGGGAAGAGACGAGCCTCAACAATGGAGAATATGAGGAAATAATCAACATTCAAGCAGGAAAACCTGCTCTAGTAGAGCCAGAAACAACATGAAGGGCATGAGAGGGTCTGTTTGAAACTGTGAGATGCAGATAGAGTTTAGATATAGAAAAAATTTTGTGCGTTCCTCCATGTGTGGCATCAGTTCCTCACGCAGTCGAGCGTCTGAAGTTCATGCGGTTCCTGCTCTGGTGCTGCTCCTCTGCACACCCTGATAAGAACACACACATCTGGACGTGACGTTAAGACCCTTCAGCCTCGGACCGGATCAGAACCGCACATGCCCAGTACAGCTTCAGATCCGTGTCATCATCTCACAGGTGCAATATCATAATCCTTCTCAAACTGGGGCAGTAATTAAAGGCATGCGCTCATGTTTATTCACTTCCTAAAGCTCCAGCGATTAGAGTTTGAGTATGAGCTGGCGTGTGTGTGAGCTGGCGTGTGTGTTATGAGTGTGAGCTGGCGTGTGTGTGAGCTGGCGTGTGTGTTATGAGTGTGAGCTGGCGTGTGTTATGAGGAAACGACTGGAATTATTAGTCATAAGTGTTTGGGATTACACTGATGAAGAATATTGTGTCACGACTCGAAGATGATGATGATGAATCAGTTTACCATACTGTAGGTTATTATTATTAGTTTTACTGTTGTTTTTTTTGGAAGCTGCAATCAAAATAAGTCAAAAATAGTGTTTTAAGCCACTGAGATTCTGAGTCTCAATGCAAAACTTCAATCTTTGGTAAATTGTAATTGACAGTTATAATCATGACGTACTAAGTTGAAATTCGGACATAAAAGGCATAATTTTTCACAGCCATAATTATGACATAAAAGTATAAAACTCAAAATTAGTTTTTGAGTTTTATATTTCCAAATTTCCACTTTAGTGTCATAATTATGACTGGATCTCATCATTTTGGCTTTATATCTCACACTTATTCAGTATGTCATCATTTCAAATGTTCATCTAAATTTTGACCTTTTGTCTCTTAATTATGACTTGGCATGTCATAATTTTGACTGTCATCATAACTTCAAATTTTAATTTAAGCTGTCTTAATTATGACTTTTGTAATCATTTAAACTTTTGTCATAATTTTGACTTTTTATGTTGTAATTATGACTTATATTGTAATTATGACTTTTGTAATAATTCATAATTTCAAGATGCCATTATTATGCTTATTTCAAGTTTTGTCATAATTTGTACTTTTATGTAATAATTATGACTTTTATGTTGTAATTATAACTTTTGTCATAATTTTAATGTTTTGTCATAATTTTTATTTACTTTTTGCCATAATTTTAAATTTTTATCTCAATTTCATTTCATAATTGTGACTTAGTGTTATAAATTCAACTCTTTATGCCATAACTTTGACTTTTTATGAAAATGTATCTTAATGCAAAAGTGAAGTTGAACTCTGCTGCAGGTGGAGTCACATGTCAGTTTGACCCCTGGACGTGTGGCGTACAGATCGGCCTGTAATGTGTAAGTGTGGAGTAGTTTGTGCTGAAAGTCATGAAATGTAAAGCATACGAGAGTTACACACGGAGATGAAAAACCCTGAGGATTTGAGCTGTTATAATGTGCGTCTCTGAGCCATGAGGACGGTAATTAAAGCTGCGGATTTGTGTTCTGTGGAGCTCAAACACACCTCGAGTTGTCATCTGTGTTTCTGAAGCTTTAATCAGGAGTGTGTGGAAGAGTTTGGTGGAGAGAAATACAGAGAGAAGCTGAAGCTGAAGTGTATGAACAATCCATCATCTAAAGGTCAGTGGACACCAGATCCTGATCCAGAGCCTGATCCAGAGCCAGATTCTGATCCTGATCCAGATCCTGATTCAGATCCTGATCCAGAGTCAGATCCAGTGCCTGATCAAGATCCTGATCCAGATCCTGATTCAGATCCACTGCCAGAGCCTGATCCACTGCCAGAGCCTGATCCAGAGCCTGATCCAGATCCTAATTCAGATCCCGATCCACTGCCAGAGCCAGTGCCTGATCCAGAGCCTGATTCAGCTCCTGATCCACTCCCAGAGCCTGATCCACTGCCAGAGCCTGATCCAGAGCCTGATCCAGAGCCTGTGCCTGATCCAGAGCCTGATCCAGATCCCGATCCAGTGCCTGATCCAGAGCCTAATCCAGTACCAGAGCCTGATCCAGATCCAGTGCCAGAGCCTGATCCAGTGCCTGATCTTAATCCAGTGCCTGATCCAGATCCTGATCCAGTGCCAGAGCCTGATCCAGAGCCAGATCCTGATCCAGATCCAGTGCCAGAGCCTGATCCAGTGCCTGATTTTAATCCAGTGCCTGATCCTGATCCAGATCCTGATCCAGTGCCAGAGCCTGATCCAGAGCCAGATCCTGATCCTGATCCAGTGCCAGATCCTGATCCAGATCCTGATCCAGTGCCAGAGCCTGATCCAGTGCCAGAGCCTGATCCAGTGCCTGATCCTGATCCAGAGCCAGATCCTGATCCAGTGCCTGAACCAAAGCCTGATCCAGTGCCTGATCCAGAGCCAGATCCATATTCATATTTATTTTTTTAAGTCATATTCTCATAATTTTATTTTTTTGTCTTAATTATGACAAAAATTAAAATTATGAGAAAAAAGTATAAAACTCAAAATAATTTCTACTTAGTATGTTATAATTATGACTTTATATCTAATATATCTTTATATCTGACTTTATATAATTTTGACTTTATATCTCATACTTATGATTTAGTATGTCATAATTTTAACTCATAATTTCAACTTGTCATAATTATGATTTTTCAATCAACTCTTTGGCATGATTTCCAAGAGCATGTGTCAGAAATGATGTCAGGTGATATGTGCGCCTCCTGTCCCTCAGATGATCACATGCGGTCAGACTGACAGAAGCTCTGCTGGTGTGTGTGTGTGTGTGTGTGTGTGTGTGTGTGTGTGTGTGTGTGTCGCTGAGATCAGCTCTGACAACACACACTTCATGATGAGCTGCAAAAGAGACGGCATGTATACGAACGCTCAGTTTTTATTATAAAGCACACTGACTGCATGTAAACTTGTGCGCTGTGAGAGCTTGTGTTCGTGTGAGGAGGGGATTATGATGACGGTTTCAGGCCGTAATCAATATGATAATGTGCCATTTACTCTGTGCTCTGAACCACAGCAGCATCAGTACCACAGTAACCTTACACTGACAGAGAGCTTCATCATCACCCCACACACACACACTCACACACACACACACACACACACACACACACACACACACACACACACACACACACACACACACACACACACACACACACACACACACACACACACACACACACACACACACACACACACACACACACACACACACACACACACACACACACACACACACACACACACACACACACACACACACACACACACACACACACACACACACACACACACACACACACACACACTCACACACACACACACACACACACACACACACACACACACACACACACACACACACACACACACACACACACACACACACACACACACACATAACTGTCTCACACACACTCACACACACACACACACACTACACACACACTCACACATAACTGTCTTACACACACACACACACACACACACACACACACACACACACACACACACACACACACATACACACACTCACACACTCTCACACACACACACACATAACATGTCATAATTTTGACTTTTTAATCTCATAATTATGATTTAATGTCATAATTATAACTTTTTCTGTCATAACCATGATTTAGTAAAGCCTGATGTTTTTCTTTTATAATAAACAGTACGCCCGAGAGCATGAAGTGTATTTCTGTAACAGAGTTTTGTCCCATTAGTGTGTGTGAGGAGTGTGTGTTGAACAGATCCACACACACTCCTGCGACGTCACTTTGTGTGTGTGTGAGTGTGTGTGTGTGTGTGAGTGTGTGTGTGTGTGTGTGTGTGTGTGTGTGTGTGTGTGTGTGTGTGTGTGTGTGTGTGTGTGTGTGTCTGTGTGTGAGTGTGTGTGTGTGTGTGTGTGTCTGTGTGAGTGTGTGTGTGTGTGTGTGTGTGTGTGTGTGTGTGTGTGTGTGTGTGTGTGTCTCAGTGGAGTTTTGCTGGCATCTAATGGGGAAAAGTTGGCTCTGCTCACAAACTAAATCTGACTAAGAGTTCATTTTTTGAGATATCAACCTCAAATTTGGAACACAGCTTTTTTTTAGATTTATGGCTTTGATTTTCTAGCAGTTTTAGAGTTCAGCATGTTTCATAAAATATATATATTTTTAATGAATAAATCATTTTCATAAACTTAAACCTTTATAACTTTTTTTGTTTTCACTTTTTTGACTTCAACAATAATCTGCCACGGGTCTTCTTTAAAATGAGACTAAACTTAACTCTGTGCTCCCAATATAATTTTTTTTATGACAGTGTTTTTTTTTGTTTGACATGGACATTTTTGCCCGATTCCAAAAAAGTTGGGACACTGTACAAATTGTGAATAAAAAAGGAATGCAATAATTTACAAATCTCATAAACATATATTTTATTCACAATAGAATATAGATAACATATCAAATGTTGAAAGTGAGACATTTTGAAATGTCATGCCAAATATTGGCTCATTCTGGATTTCATGAGAGCTACACATTCCAAAAAAGTTGGGACAGGGAGCAATAAGAGGCCGGAAAAGTTAAATGTGCATATAAGGAACAGCTGGAGGACCAATCTGCAACTTATTAGGTCAATTGGCAACATGATTGGGTATAAAAAGAGCCTCTCAGAGTGGCAGTGTCTCTCAGAAGTCAAGATGGGCAGAGGATCACCAATTCCCCAATGCTGCGGCCAAACATACTGGAGCAATATCAGAAAGGAGTTTCTCAGAGAAACACTGCCAAGAGTTTGAAGTTCTCATCATCTACAGTGCATAATATCATCCAAAGATTCAGAGAATCTGGAACAATCTCTGTGCGTAAGGGTCAAGGCTGGAAAACCATACTGGATGCCCGTGATCTTCGGCCCTTAGACGGCACTGCATCACATACAGGAATGCTACTGTAATGGAAATCACAACATGGGCTCAGGAATACTTCCAGAAAACATTGTCATGAACACAATCCACCGTGCCATTCGCCGCTGCCGGCTAAAACTCTACAGGTCAAAAAAGAAGCCATATCTAAACATGATCCAGAAGCGCAGGCGTTTTCTCTGGGCCAAGGCTCATTTAAAATGGACTGTGGCAAAGTGGAAAACTGTTCTGTGGTCAGACCAATCAAAATTTGAAGTTCTTTTTGGAAAACTGGGACGCCATGTCATCCGGACTAAAGAGGACAAGGACAACCCAAGTTGTTGTCAGCGCTCAGTTCAGAAGCCTGCATCTCTGATGGGATGGGGTTCATGAGTGCGTGTGGCATGGGCAGCTTACACATCTGGAAAGGCACCATCAATGCTGAAAGGGATATCCAAGTTCTAGAACAACATATGCTCCCATCCAGACGTCGTCTCTTTCAGGGAAGACCTTGCATTTTCCAACATGACAATGCCAGACCACATACTGCATCAATTACAACATCATGGCTGTGTAGAAGAAGGATCCGGGGACTGAAATGGCCAGCCTGCAGTCCAGATCTTTCACCCATAGAAAACATTTGAGCATCATAAAGAGGAAGATGCCACAAAGAAGACCTGAGACAGTCGAGCAACTAGAAGCCTGTATTAGACAAGAATGGGACAACATTCCTATTCCTAAACTTGAGCAGCTTGTCTCCTCAGTCCCCAGACGTTTGCAGACTGTTAGAAAAAGAGGGGATGCCACACAGTGGGAAACATGGCCTTGTCCCAACTTTTTTGAGATGTGTTGATGCCATGAAATTTAAAATCAACTTATTTTTCCCTTAAAATTATACATTTTCTCAGTTTAAACATTTGATATGTCATCTATGTTGTGTTCTGAATAAAATATTGAAATTTGAAACTTCCACATCATTGCATTCTGTTTTTATTCACAGTTTGTACAGTGTGCCAACTTTTTTGGAATTGGGTTTGTAATTTGATGCACAACTCACAAAAGATGTATGACATCTGCATGTGAGCGGTAGTGCTGGGTGATATGACCAAAAATGTATATCACGGTATTTTTCTAAATTATACCGGTTTCGCTGTATATGACAGTATTTTTTCCCCCATGCATGACCGGGTGTTAACCACATTTTCTGAGATTGAGAGAGGAAATACTGCAGTAGATCGACTAGAATGCCCTATTTTACTGTCATGATGAGTTAATATTGTAGAAAAACTACACTAGAGATGTCCAGTTTATGAACGAATTCTTTTTAGTAAAATAAATGAACGCTGTAAATATCATCAGCTTGCATTAAGGACCCATCAGCCTGTGCCATCTATAGTTTCATGACAGAACTAGGCATATCTACTCAATTCGGTTCAAATACATATTACAAATCAAATTCAGTATATATATATTACATTAATACATGGCCAAGATGAGCATTTTAAACTGAATTTAGTATGTACTGGACGTCAGTGAGATGAACGGATGTCAATGAAACCATCAGAAGATATTTAATGCTTATGTTCGGCTGTGACAGTATTTTCCGGTGTTGTTTGTCGTGTGTTGACGTCTGTTCCAGGATCAGTAAATCTGTTTCCCGGCTGATGATTTGTGAGCGTGCTGATAAATCACAGCCTCGGGAATCACGTGTCATCTACATGAAATAACCCTGTTCACTGTGTCCTTCTGCAGAAACGCGCCGTTTGATGGACGATCTGCTGAAGTGTCTGTGAGGCCTGAGCTTTGAAATGACTTCCCGTTGCCCGTGGCAAAGAACACGCCGTATCACGCCTTTGATCACGCCTTCAAGTCTGTGCATTCATCTTTAAATATTCCCCGTTTCCATTCAGCAGGTATTTAAGGCAAAAAGTCTTAGTGGGGTTTGAAGTTAAACAGTTTGACATTCACTTATTAACATATGACCAGCACATTTACATATCAACACCTGTTCAGTATTCAGCATCGTGACCCACCCTGATGAGAGCTTAGCCAATCATAACACACGTCATTTACATATAGTCTTAAAGGCACAGCCTGTTTCACTGAAAGGGTCAGAGAAAATTATTAAAAAAATGTTTTTGTGCTAGAAAAACATGTAAAGTGGAGAAAACTGAAGACACTCAGGTAATAAAATTGGAGCAGTTTAGAGCATTGTATTTTTATAACATCGTTAACTTGTGTTCAGCCATATTTAGACAATCTACTGTGGCTTTTAAACAGGGAAATGTTGTGAACTGCAAAATATTGTCTTAAAATGAGGTCAATTACTGCACTCCATGTAAAAGCAGCAAGGAAATGATCCCCAAAGACCTGGTTCTGCTCTGCCACTGTTTCATAAGCACAGGCCTGGATATAAAATGTGATTGGAATCGATGTTATTAATGCAAAATAAATAAATGACAATGAAAAGAATGCATTAAATGAAATTCATCCCTGAAAAAAAAAGGACATTTTGTTTAAAGAAACAAACAGTGCTCCAGCCAATAGCCGACAAGAATGATTTGGGGGTGGAAATCATTCTTGTCGGCTATTGGCTGGAGCACTGTTTATTATGTTTTGTGGTCCAGACTGCCCACGTTTGATTTGTTTGCAGTTTGTGGAGCTTAAGCGGACTACAGAGACCACGTTTTTTTACAGTGTGTTCAGGGGACAGGCAGCTAGCGGATAGCGAGGAGATGTTTGCTGTATGTGACAAAAAATGTTTTGGCCTAAAAAACGTGTGACATCGCTTAGAGCACCTTTAAAGAACGCTTCAGCCAAAAAGGTTCTGTATAGAACTCTAGGGTTCTCGACTCGATTTTAAAGAACGCTTCAGCCAAAAAGGTTCTGTATAGAACTCTAGGGTTCTCGACTCGATTTTAAAGAACGCTTCAGCCAAAAAGGTTCCGTATAGAACTCTAGGGTTCTCGACTCGATTTTAAAGAACGCTTCAGCCAAAAAGGTTCCGTATAGAACTCTAGGGTTCTCGACTCGATTTTAAAGAACGCTTCAGCCAAAAAGGTTCCGTATAGAACTCTAGGGTTCTCGACTCGATTTTTAAAGAACGCTTCAGCCAAAAAGGTTCCGTATAGAACTCTAGGGTTCTCGACTCGATTTTAAAGAACGCTTCAGCCAGAAAGGTTCCGTATAGAACTCTAGGGTTCTCGACTCGATTTTAAAGAACGCTTTAGCCAGAAAGGTTCCGTATAGAACTCTAGGTTTCTAGACTCGATTTTAAAGAACGCTTTAGCCAGAAAGGTTCCGTATAGAACTCTAGGGTTCTCGACTCGATTTTAAAGAACGCTTTAGCCAGAAAGGTTCCGTATAGAACTCTAGGTTTCTAGACTCGATTTTAAAGAACGCTTCAGCCAGAAAGGTTCCGTATAGAACTCTAGGGTTCTCGACTCGATTTTAAAGAACGCTTTAGCCAAAAGGTTCCGTATAGAACTCTAGGGTTCTCGACTCGATTTTAAAGAACGCTTTAGCCAAAAAGGTTCCGTATAGAACTCTAGGGTTCTCGACTGATTTTAAAGAACGCTTCAGCCAAAAAGGTTCCGTATAGAACTCTAGGGTTCTCGACTCGATTTTAAAGAACGCTTCAGCCAAAAGGTTCCGTATAGAACTCTAGAGTTCTTGACTCTGTGATAAAATAAGTTTACTGAGCTATTTAATGCATTTAATTGAAATTCAATTTAAAAATGAATTAAAACAAATTAATTAAAACTACATCCATAAAATGATCCCATGATGAGATGATTTTATAATATGAAACCCATATAGAACCTTTTCTTCCAAGAGTGAAATTAATGCAAAAACCTTTTTATGCAAACTACACATTTTCTTACTTTTGCTTTTGGGCTGAAATATTATTTTATTTATTTTTTTATATTCACCTAAAAAGAAAATTTGCACTTAGCAAAACTAGCAATACATTCAACAACAACCACAAAAAAGACTTCAAAACACGTTTTAAAAAAACATGTTGCACTGAAAGAAAACAGCTGTAAATCCTGTCTAATGATGTTGATTTAAAAGCAAACTCCTTCAGTTATTCAACCCCGTGCAAGGACTCACGCCAGAGACACTCAAAGCAGCCCGCACTCTTCAAAGCAACATTCACCACAAACACACACTCGTCTCCGTCCATTACAAGAGAACTCAATAACGATGAACGTCAATGACATTAAAATATTTCTGAGGAGCAAAACACAAGGGCTGAGTGAGCAGCGTGTCAGAAAGATTCATCCTGAGTAAGTGACATGAATTAGTTTCATAAGACGCCTCTGCTCTCTTTCCAGCACCGAGGCTTGATTGGGCGGCTGTTTGTGTGCGTCTCCAGTCAGCCCCAATCATGGCGATGCTGGGATTTCACAGAAATCTTTGTGAGGCTTTTTCACTTGAATATTTCAAAGCCATCAGAGAAAATCGCTGCAAGGAGATAGTGGGCTTTCAAATGCCTGCAAGCTGTTTCTCTCCAAACACCATTTGCCATCCGTGAAAGACTTTTCAGATGAGTGTTTCTGGCTCTGCTCGGCCTTCTGATGCTGTTTTCGTGCTCTGTGTTCATGGATGAAATGGAGTTCTGTGGGATTTTTGTTTGTATCTGATGATTGATGCAGTTTGCCAAGTCAAGCATCACTAGGTGATCTGCTCTTGCCGATAGTTATGTTCACAACACAGCATGTCTTCCTTTACCTTAATGCTTAAGTATGCAAGAAATAAGAACACTAGCATTCCATCCCAAACACATGAGACTAACTGTCATGATGAAGGAAGATAACAGAAAACACACATGAGATTTCATGAATTACACTCAAACACAACATAAACAACACTGACCCATGAACAAAAGGATCTAAGGGTGCGTTTACACAATGATACACCAATGTACTTAAAAACGGAAAAGTTTTTCCTTTGCATTCTTTAAAAGTCTCGTGTACAGACGACATTGTCAAAACGATCCCTGTTCACATGGAAATGCTGTATTGTGCATGCCAGGGCCAGTAGTTGGCGATGTTAGAATTTGGTGTATGTGAATAATGTGTCACCGCTGGTGCAGTAAATCTACACTTTGCTGGAGAAGCGTTAATAAATCTTGAGCAGTTTGTAGTTTGGGCGGGGGTGGTAACAGTATCATTTTCAAAAACATGTACTTGTTTTCAAAAGTTTGCAATTTCAGGCCCCATTGTCATCTTGTGTTGTGTAAATGAACAGCCAAAACATCTTTAGTTTAAAATGATGTCCCTAAGGGCTTAAATACACACAGGGACTAAACTCAAGTATAACTCAAGTATAACCGCATAACTCAAATCAGAAACCATGACGACTATCAAGGAATGATAACACAGGCAAACAGGAACAAAACAAAAATAAAACACCATGAAACTAAACATAACCCTGGCACAAACAAAGACTACATGGTAAGAAATGTTTGTGTAATTTGTAAATAAAACAAAGATTTGATATAATACTATTTCAGTCTTTCTACTTCAAAAGTGCCCTTTTAATTCAAACTGGATGGATGACGGATGTCGGTCGGGATGGATGGAATGGTCAGTTGTATGGAACGGTCAGACAAAATGGATGGATGGAACATTTGGTTGGGATGGATGGATGGATGGAATAGTCGGTTGAGATGGAATGGTCGGTTGGGATAGATGGATGGAACGGTTGGTTGATATTTGGATGTTTAGTGTGAACCAGAGTGCCTGACTTCAAAGCAGCTTTAAAAGTGCTGGCTAAAGCTAATCGTAAGTTTTCTAAGATTATTATTCATGTCGGCACTAATGATGTTCAACTTCGCCAGTTGGAGATCACTAAAATTAACATTAAAGAGGTGTGTGAAATCGCAAGTACGATGTCAGACACTGTAATTTGCTCTGGCCCCCTTCCTGTTCTCCGGAGTGATGAGATACTCACGTAATGGCTGTCTGTCCTAAGTGGTGTCCGCAGAATAATATAGATTCTTTCACCCAGATATCACAATACTGTGTTCCCCGAATTAGTAAATACAAAAAACTCTCTAACCCATTTGGATACGGATGGATGGATGGAACGGTCAGTTGGAATGGATAGATGGAAATCTGTTAGGATGGAACGGTCGATCAGGAAGGATGGATACATGGATGGATGGATAGAACAGTCTGTCGGGATGCATGGATGGATGGAACGGTAAATCGGGATGGATGGATGGAACGGTCGGGATGGAACCATCGTTTGGGATGGGTGGATGATACATGTATGGATGGAATGGTCAGTCTGTCGGGATGGATGGAACGGTCAGTTTGTCGGGATGGATGGATGATACTTGTATGAATGGAACGGTCAGTCTGTCAGGATGGATGGATGGATGGATGGAACGGTCAGTCTGTCGGGATGGATGGATGATACATGTATGGATGGATAGAACGGTCAGTCTGTTGGGATGGATGGATGGAATGGTCGGTCGGGATAGATGGATGGAAAGGTCAGATGGGATGAATACATGGATGGTTAGGTAGAAATTAAAATGCTAACATTTATTTTTATTTGATAACTGCACATGCAATTAATATAAGTGGATCCTGTACAAATAATAATTAATGTAGTATGTTTGTTTTCTATTAGAGCATAATATCCTATTAAACTCATTATTTGATTGGACGGCCATGGACGTTTAATTCAGTTTGTTACTTGCTGTTTGCTTGTAATTGTTTGTGAAATTTACTAGTGAAAATTGTGGCTTAATTTTATCCTCATCTGTCCATGTTTTACTGTTAGTTACATTTTCTCCCATTCCAGAGAGACAGCGTTCCCTGAAGCAGATGGTGAAGCTATGCAGAGATGAAAAATATCCCATTAGCTTCTGCAAATTAATGGATTTTGCTCTTTAGAGCCGAGCCTGGAATAAACCTGGCCGGAATCAGGACAGCTCTGTGTTTAATCAAACCTCCAGTGAGTCCCACAGTCCCAAATGTCAGCATGACCTCATACACACCTTCATTACGTCTGGACCATCAAGCACAGCGTCAGGTGATCCAGAGCGAGTGACATCAGCACTGAGGGCATGGCATACTAACACACTACTCATACTCTCTAACAGTGTGCGTACTGCAGATCCTCAGTATGTATCATCTATACTATAGAATACAAGCGATCTGACCTTCCATTTCATAAGAGACAAATTAAGCAGTTTATTGAATTTATTGAATACTATACTATGTACACTTTAAATATGAAATGAAACCGTATGCAAATGCAATAGTAGACATTTCATTATATGCATACATAAAAACTGTTGTATGTTATTTGAGCATAGTCTCCTACTAAACACATTATTTGATTGGATATTAATTTTTAAAACTGGATAAGTTTGGTAGAAGACTATGTTTCAATAGAAAACTACAATTATTATTGATGGATGGATGGATGGATGGATGAATGGATGTTCTATGACTGATTGATGTTTGTATGTATGTATGTATGTATGTATGTATAGATGGATGGAAGATTGATGGATGTATGGATGTATGGATGTGTGATTGATGGATAGATGGATGGATGGTGTATGTATGTATGGATGGATGGATGGATGGATGGATGGATGGATGATATGTGGTGGGTGGGTGGGTGGATGGATGGTGTATGTATGGATATATGATTGATGGATAGATGGATGTGTATGTATGACTATATGACTGATGAATGGATGGATGGATGGATGGTCTATGATTGATTGATGTATGTATGTATGTATGCATGGATGGATGGATGGAAAGAAGATTGATGGATGGATGGATGGAGGATTGGTGGTGGGTGGATGGATGGATGGTGTATGTATGGATGTATGATTGATGGATAGATGGATGTGTATGTATGACTATATGACTGATGAATGGATGGATGGATGGATGGTGTGATTGATTGATGTATGTATGGATGTATGTATGGATGGATGGATGGATGGATGGATGGAAGGAAGGAAGATTGATGGATGGATGGATGGATGGATGGATGGATGGATGGATGGATGGATGGATGATTGGTGGTGGGTGGATGGATGGATGGATGGATGGATGGTGTATGTATGTATGGATGATTGATGGATGGATGGATGGATGGATGATTGGTGGTGGGTGGATGGATGGATGGATGGATGGATGGTTGGATGGTGTATGTATGGATGATGTATGTATGTATAGATGGATGGATGGATGGATGATTGATGGATGTATGGTGTATGTATGAATATATGACTGATGGATGGATGGATGGATGGATGGATGGATGGATGGAAGGATGGATGGATGGATGGTGTATGTATGGATGTATGACTGATGGATGTATGTATGGATGTATGGATGTATGGCACTCACTAAATTAAACATGCAATATAGTGAGGTCATGTTCCATATTACATATCTTTGCACATACCTATGATACATATACATATGATACTAATCTACACTATACAGACAATATAAGGCACAGTATTAAAAAAAAAACACTAGCCTGAACATCCAGACATGAAAACTCCACCTTTATTAAGAATCTGCTTATGCTGATTATGACGAGTGACAGGAGGCAACAGCTGCTTTCAATCAAACGCAATTATATTAGCTGTCAATCATGCACAACAATAACAAAAGCAATGCCAACTGTGTGTCATTTCAAGGCAAACTGCCGTCACCCAGATCTCCTCATTAACAAGCTGTGGGTCTGATTTTAGATTAGCACATTAGCTTTCCATCACTAACATATCAATTATGCAGCCAACGACTGCTTTAGTTTTCCTTTGAATAGGAGGTTGTTGCTTGTCCTGAGGGGACGTATTATGATGTTGGTTTGACTATAAAGGATGCTTTGGACAATATTTTTCTTTAGAATATAGAGAATAATAGAGTTTAAAGAGCACCTATTCTGCTTTTTGTCCATGTTCATCTTTCTTTAGTGTGTAATGTTGCTGTTTGAGCATGAAAAAGCTCTGCAAAGTCCCTCCAGTGGGAGTTATTCTCTATATCAGTGTCTCTGTTTCTGAACTCCCTGAAACTATCCCTATTGTTGTCTTGAGTTTTCTTCCGGGAATGAACACGTCACAATATTCCTCATTTAAATAATTAATACGCAGAATAAAAGGGCGGGGCCTGGCTGAGTTATTTAGTAGTGTGTTGTAACTGGCGGTTATGGTAAGGGGCGGGGCCTGGTTGAGTTAGTTAGCAGTGTCTTGAAACTGCCAGTTATGGTAAGGGGCGGAGCCTGGTTGAGTTAGTTAGTAGTGTGTTGAAACTGGCGGTTATGGTAAGGGGCGGAGCCTGGTTGAGTTAGTTAGTAGTGTGTTGTAACTGGTGGTTATGGTAAGGGGCGGGGCCTGGTTGAGTTAGTTAGTAGTGTGTTGTAACTGGTGGTTATGGTAAGGGGCGGGGCCTGGTTGAGTTAGTTAGTAGTGTGTTGTAACTGGTGGTTATGGTAAGGGGCGGGCCTGGTTGAGTTAGTAGTGTGTTGAAACTGACGGTTATGGTAAGGGGCGGTGCCTGGTTGAGTTAGTTAGTAGTGCGTTGTAACTGGTGGTTTTGGTAAGGGGCGGGGCCTGGTTGAGTTAGTAGTGTGTTGTAACTGGTGGTTATGGTAAGGGGCTGAGCCTGGTTGAGTTAGTTAGTAGTGTGTTGTAACTGGTGGTTATGGTAAGGGGCGGGGCCTGGTTGAGTTAGTAGTGTGTTGTAACTGGTGGTTATGGTAAGGGGTGGGACATTTCCCAAACATGCTGGAAGCACTTGACCAATCACAACACACTGCTCCAGCCGACCAATCAGAGCACAGTGTGCTTTTCAGAAGGCGGGCTTCGTAGAGACAGGAACTAAACAGAGCATTACTAACAGACTGGGAAGAGAGGAGCCGCAACAATGGAGAATATGAGGAAATAATCAACATTCAGGCAAGAAAATTGACTCTAGTAGAGCCCCAAAAATACAGCAAGACTTTGTAAAAAGGCATAATAGTTGCGTCAATACAACTTGATTGCAGCATAACAATTTCTACAAACTGCAACAGCTTATTTTCCACTGGATTTCTTAAACAGAGCAACATTTTCATCATATATTCAAAACAAAATGCATGCACGTGCATTTTTTAAACATTTAGCTCTTGGATGAATGGCTCTGAGTGTCTAGTTAGCTCTGAATATGCAGGGAAGGTTAATCACAACCCAGTTATCCAGACATGACTGTGTCTTAATTAGAAAATCCCACTGATATCGCACAGCAGCATCACAAACCTACGCAGCTCTCACAGCGGCAGCTCAGTGCTTTTATATGCATTTCATTACTGAGCGTCTGTGCATTCATACATTTCTGTTTAATGGGGGAAAATACAGAATTAGTGTCACAGCTTTGGTGACAATAAAACTACACATCACTGTGGCCATCTGACAAACAAATGGAGATTAGTTAGCTAATTGTTGCCACTTTATAAAAGTAAAAACCATGTTTATTATTATTATTATATAGGCCCCATTTCTTTGGGGATCTGCTGCAAAAACCAATCTCCTGAATGTTTTATATTTGTTTACCTGCAAAACACTGCAAGCCTTCAATTTACACTCATTTGCACTAATGGTTTAGTTGTGATATGGATATTTACACTGCTCAGCTGAAAGCACAAAGAAATTGGACATGTATTAATGTACTTCACAACCCCAGAGAATCAAGCTTAGAGGCTTTTAATGATGTTTTTCTCACCAGTGACAGATCGAGTCATGCCGGCTTTTATCAGGAGGGGTCATGTGGAGTTTTTCCCCAGGGAATGTTTTTCCTCCTATGATTTTTTTTTTAACCACAGCAGAAAAACAAAAGCGATCTGGATCACAGATGGGGACATGTCTGCTTGATTAACACTACGCTGAGAGCACATCACTTCTGTCTGAAAGAAAGCGAAGTCAAGCATTACTATCTTTACTCAACAAACCCCAAACGCGTGTCGTCCTGAAGCGCTTGTCCTCACCGTGTCTTGTTGAGGACAGAAATAATCAAAAAGCTTCTTACACTGTTTGAAGGTGATCCTTTATGAATTTACTATAGTTCTACAGCGTAAAAGTAACTGTGGTTTTCCCATATCATTTAATATGGATATTTATGACAATATTAATTTAATTCTATAAATTGGAGGGGTGGGTGGAAGAATGGATGGATGATGATGGATGGATGGAAGGATGGAAAGATGGGTGGATAAAATGATGGATGAATGGGTGCATGGATGGATGATGGATGGATGGATGGATGGATGGATGAGTGGGTGGGTGTGTGGAAGAATGATGATGGATGGGTGGGTGGGTAGATGGAAGGATGGGTGGATGGGTGGAAGGATGGATGGATGATGATGGATGGATGGATAAAATGATGGAAGGATGGATAAAATGATGGAAGGATGGAAGATTGATGGATGGAGGGATGGGTGGATAAAAAGATGGATGGGTGGAAGGATGGATGGATGATGATGGATGGATGGATGGATAAAACGATGGAAGGATGGATGGATAGAAAATAGAATGTTTCTTCAGAGTTATCTGGTCTTTAATAATGTTCTCAAAACGTTTAACATCATGGGACGGTGGGACATTCTGGATATGTTTTGTTGAATGTTCGACGTACATGTTTCAAAACGTTCCGAGAACATTGAAAAGTAACGTTCCCATAATGTTTGAAGAATGATACAAAAGAATGTTTCCTGAACGTTCACATTACCAAGAAAAAAAAAAGATTTTTAACATTCAGAAATAATATTTTCATAACTGAACACATCATCATGTTGTCATATGGTTTAACAAGCAAGTCAGTCTCAGTGAACAGCAGAAAGTTCGTCATATTCTCAATCTCAGAGCAAAGCAAACATTAACAGCGAGTCTAAAGCCATTAAACCTGATAGGGGCTAAACTTCACAGTCCCAGTGGAGACGAGGAACACGTGTTAATGAATCAGTGTCATACTTATTCTCTCCCTGCTGGGCTCATTATGCCGTTGTGTTTGTCTTTCTCTGCACTCATTTACTATTATTGATTTGTTCCTACGCTTTCAACCTCTTTTCCAATATCAGTAAGTAAGCAGTGCCTATTAAGCCGGAGTCTTTACAATGCGAAACTCCCCGTGGTTTTGGCGAGCGGCCATACGTCCTACATATGGGAATAAAACCAATCCGCACACAACGTGGGTGCGTGCGATAACAAACTGGACAGAATGCAAACTTCATTTCGTCTCACGAAACGAGCTTTACGCATTCTCCTTTTCACAAGAAAAAGACCTGAAAGAATTGGAAGAGACGTATTAATTTGTGAAACTGACAACAGCCACACATGAAAGGCTTCTGTCTCTGTCATCATTATTCCGTCATTGAGACGTTTGTGCCCGAGAAAGGCAATGTTATTACCTTCTGATACAGTGCAGCTGTTCAATGGATCTTGAGCAGAAGGTAAAGCGGCACAAACTCCTTGTAATTCCTCTCCACATCTTCAGAGCCAGAGACCTTCTTCCAGCCTGCTTTATTCTGTTCAGTGCATGAAATATAAATCATAATTAATTCATATGAATGGTGCAATGGCAGAGTATTGTATCTTGAGTGTTTTCTACTGTAGGTTTAAAGGTTACACTGCACTTTCACTGACCCCTGTAGACCAGATTTTAGTGAGATTACTTGATTCATTTACTTTTAATATACAGTATATTGCCAAAAGTGTTGGGACGCCTGCCTTTACATGCACATGAACTTTAATGCCATCCCATTCTTAATCCATAGGGTTTAATATGGAGTCGGCCCACCCTTTGCAGCTCTAACAGCTTCAACTCTTCTGGGAAGGCTTTCCACAAGGTTTAGGAGTGTGTTTATGGGGATTTTTGACCATTCTTCTAGAAGCGCATTTGTGAGGTCAGGCACTGATGTTGGACGAGAAGGCCTGGCTCGCAGTCTCCGCTCTAATTCATCCCAAACGTGTTCTATCGGGATGAGGTCAGGACTCTGTGCAGGCCAGTCAAGTTCCTCCACACCAAACTCGCTCATCCATGTCTTTATGGACCAACTCTTTGTGCACTGGAGCGCAGTCATGTTGGGACAGGAAGGGGCCCACAAAGTTGGGAGCATGAAATTGTCCAAAATGTCTTGGTATGCTGAAGCATTAAGAGTTCCTTTCACTGGAACTAAGGGGCCAAGCCCAACCCCTGAAAAACAACCCCACCCCATAATCACCCCTCCACCAAACTTTACACTTGGCACAATGCAGTCAGGCAAGTCCCTTTCTCCTGGCAACCGCCAAACCCAGACACGTCCATGGGATTGTCAGACAGAGAAGCGTGATTGGTCACTCCAGAGAACACGTCTCACTGCTCTAGAGTCCAGTGGCGGCGTGCTTTACTCCACTGCATCCCACGCTTTGCATTGCTCTTGGTGATGTAAGGCTTGGATGAGCTGCTCGGCTATGGAAACCCATTCCATGAAGCTCTCTACGCACTGTTCTTGAGCTCATCTGAAGGCCACAGAAGTTTGGAGGTCTGGAGCTATTGACTCTGCAGAAAGTTGGTGACTTCTGCGCACTGTGACCCTCAGCATGCGCTGACCCCGCTCTGTGATTTCACTTCGTGGCTGAGTTGCTGTTGTTCCCAATCGCTTCCACTTTGTTATAATCCCACTAACAGTTGAGCGTGGAATATTTAGTAGTGAGGAAATGTCAGGAATGGACTTATTGCACAGGTGGCAACCTATCACGGTACCACGCTTGAGTTCACTGAGCTCCTGAGAGCGAGCCATTCTTTCACAAATTTCGTCTGCATGCCTAGTGCTTGATTTATACACCTGTGGCCAGGAAGTGATTGAACACCTGAACTCAGGGATTTGGAGGGGCGGCCCAATACTTTTGGCAATATAGTGTATAAATATTTTTTTAACCCTCTGGTGCTGCTGGATCATTTTAGTTTGATAATATACATATATATTTGTATTTTTAGGGGATTTTATAGTATTAAATTATATTTATGCAGTAGTTATAATGCATTCACTTTTTCCATCCTTCCCTGTCTCTTTTTAAAGACGACACTTGGCAGATTATTGCTGAAGTGAAATTTGAACATGAAAAAGTAGTTTGTTATGAAAAATGCACAGAAATTTTACATTTTTATATCAAATATATTTTCTAAAACACATTTATCTAAAGAAGTTGTGTTTCAGATGTGAGGTTGATATCTCAGAAAATGAGCTTTCAGTGAGTTTGTTTGGTCTCCCATTCATTTACAAACCGCGACCAGCACAAATGTGAATGATTTTCTCAGGACCATTTGACCATTTCGAATCACGTCCAGGATTTTTTTGTGTTTGCCAAGTTTCGTACCATTCCGAAGAAGTAAAAAAAAAAAAAAAAAAAGTTAAATTTTTCGGTACAAAAAATGAACGAAGAGCACCAGAGGGTTAATATATAAATAATTGCATTCTTAAAAAGACTAAATTAATTTTAATATATAATTTATTTTTAAATATATTAAAAATGTGAATAGAACTGAACTAATAGATATCAGTATATTTCTTCATTTGACTGATTGCATTAATTGCAAACTTTTGTTTTCTGGAATGTTACGTTTAAATATGCAAATGAGGTGTTATCTAATTAAATATTTGCATATATTTCCAGAACAGAAATCTGAACACTGGATAAAGCCTAATTCTAGTTTGATTTTTGAGTTAAAGGTTTTTACAGAGGGGTTTTGGATTTCTCTTTTTATCTTAAATCAGAAAGTACTGCCAACAGACTGAAAGAACCTTCTCATCATGTTTAGGAATAAAAAGTTCTAAAAATCAGGTGAATTATATATAAACAAACCTTCAGAATATAGATATGAAACTAAAGTTTGCTATAAAATATTAAAAATGTGTATTTTGGATGTTTTCTTTCCACTAGTCTGATGTTATAGACGTCGAAGTGACCAGTGCATGAAAAAACAATGTTTGCCTGTAGTGTCTCGCCTTAAGAAACCACAAACTAAGAATTCAGATCCGGATAGTTACTTACAGTCATCATTCTGCTCAACCGAAAAAAGGCTTTTGCTTTCCAACCAAAACCTAGCCAAGCCGATCATATGAAGAAAGTTTGTGGCGAAAACACACGGTGTGGAAAGTTATAAATGTTTATTGTCCCCTAGATCCATCTGAAATTGCATTAGGAGATTCTCACAAGCTTGCGGGCTGAATATTAGATTTCTAGAAAAGTCAATAGAGGACCTTGTTATTAAAGTGAATAAATATTCTCGCCCCTCAAAGCGATCTCAAATCTTGCATTTCTCAAATGCTTTTCTGAGTTATTTTATTTATAATCGACAGGATAATGCTGACACGCACTATTCTGCCTCATGGCTTTTATATGAAAGTGAATGTGTGTGAACAGAGAAACTCGCCAATAACTCATGAATGACTTTATTAGACTAGATTGCTTCACCTCGTCTGTCTGGAGGCCGGTGTCTGCCGCACTATATCTGCACTACATTCATTTTACATTTGATTGATTTCTGTTTATTTCAGCGACGCTGGAACACAAACTTGATCCTGATAACCACCAACCGGTTCTGTGCGGATTTCTTTTGATTTTACAACAATAAAACTTGCCATTACATTTACACTGTGAAAATGGGTTTCTGAAGTTGTAAATGAAGCATTATTGGAGTGTTTTACAAGAAAATATACTACTAATACTACAACACTGAATACAAATTGGTGTAGAAATACTTTTCACTCAGAAATTGCTAGTAAATTGTTTTTAAGTAAATTCTACATTATAAACCCGATTCCAAAAAAGTTGGCACACTGTACAAACTGTGAATAAAAACAGAATGCAATGATGTGGAAGTTTCAAATTTCAATATTTTATTCAGAACACAACATAGATGACATATCAAATGTTTAAACTGAGAAAATGTATCATTTTAAGGGAAAAACAAGTTGATTTTAAATTTCATGGCATCAACACATCTCAAAAAAGTTGGGACAAGGCCATGTGATGTTGTTCTAGAACTTGGATATCCCTTTCAGCATTGATGGTGCCTTTCCAGATGTGTAAGCTGCCCATGCCACACGCACTCATGAACCCCATCCCATCAGAGATGCAGGCTTCTGAACTGAGCGCTGACAACAACTTGGGCTGTCCTTGTCCTCTTTAGTCCGGATGACATGGTGTCCCAGTTTTCCAAAAAGAACTTCAAATTTTGATTGGTCTGACCACAGAACAGTTTTCCACTTTGCCACAGTCCATTTTAAATGAGCCTTGGCCCAGAGAAAACGCCTGCGCTTCTGGATCATGTTTAGATATGGCTTCTTTTTTGACCTGTAGAGTTTTAGCCGGCAGCGGCGAATGGCACGGTGGATTGTGTTCATGACAATGTTTTCTGGAAGTATTCCTGAGCCCATGTTGTGATTCCCATTACAGTAGCATTCCTGTATGTGATGCAGTGCCGTCTAAGGGCCGGAGATCACGGGCATCCAGTATGGTTTTCCGGCCTTGACCCTTACGCACAGAGATTGTTCCAGGTTCTCTGAATCTTTGGATGATATTATGCACTGTAGATGATGAGAACTTCAAACTCTTGGCAGTGTTTCTCTGAGAAACTCCTTTCTGATATTGCTCCAGTATGTTTGGCCGCAGCATTGGGGAATTGGTGATCCTCTGCCCATCTTGACTTCTGAGAGACACTGCCACTCTGAGAGGCTCTTTTATACCCAATCATGTTGCCAATTGACCTAATAAGTTGCAGATTGGTCCTCCAGCTGTTCCTTATATGCACATTTAACTTTTCCGGCCTCTTATTGCTCCCTGTCCCAACTTTTTTGGAATGTGTAGCTCTCATGAAATCCAAAATGAGCCAATATTTGGCATGACATTTCAAAATGTCTCACTTTCAACATTTGATATGTTATCTATATTCTATTGTGAATAACATATAAGTTTATGAGATTTGTAAATTATTGCATTCCTTTTTTATTCACAATTTGTACAGTGTCCCAACTTTTTTGGAATCGGGTTTGTAAATAAAATTGGTGTAGAAATAATTTTCACTCCGAAATTGTTAGTAAATTCCACAATTGATTACCAAGAAATGGCTGAAATCGTTTTTTCTCGTAAAATGTACTTCAATAATCTTCATTTACAATTCTAAAATATTTATTTTACACTTTACAACACACTTTACTGTAAAAAACCAAAAAAAACATGCATTCATGCATTCAAAACAGTTCTCCATATCCAGTATTATTCTGGCTGATATCAGTCTTTCACCCTTAAATGTCGTGCAAGGTTTCATTGTTCAGTGGAGATGTTTGCCTTGAATTTCTGCCGCTCTGTGCATCTTAATTATCTGTATTATTCACACAGCGGTCGCCCAACCCATGACGCCCAGACCTGATTGGTATTTCTGTGAGGTTTTCTAGAAGCACTGGAGACAATTTACTTCTCCTCCTCAACTTAATTCATTTATTTATGTGTGGCGAATGAAGATTTAGCATTGTTAGTTACACAAACACAATGACATCTCAGGGAGATTAAAGCATCCCGTCTATCGCGGCACACGCTGTGAATTAATTAGCTGGTTAGGAGCAGAACGGTCCCTTGGAGTAGTAAACACAGCCCACACCAGCACATCCACGCTGACCTGCGCTCACACGACTGCATTACTGAAGACCAAACATGTGCAACGCTCTCAGAGAATGCATGCATTAATACACTGCACTGGATATTTTGTTACTAGAAGAATGCTTAGTGGAATAACTGATAATACATTCACGAAAAAACAGCAAAATTATGGGTTACACACATTCAGTTTTATAGAATAGTATGATTTTACATTCAATGTAATACTAGATTTGACCATGCTTATTTCAGCCATGTGAACTCATTGAAAAAGAAGCCACGTTTTCAACATAAATTCCCCTTGAACACTGTAAATAATGGTGAACTCTCAGTGTATGATGGCATGTTGACAGCCTGCTCCTGAATGAGCTCATTCCAGTGCAGAAAACAGACTAAGTGCAATGTTTCCTGCCACTACAGATGGTGATGGACTCTTGTGTTACACTGAAAGGAGCAATGACAGCATGTAAAACGCACAGCTGAGAATCAGGAGAAGCTATCGAGGCTGATGAAGCCACAGAGGAGATTACAGGGCAGGTATTTCAGTGTTTGCCAGAAAATGCATCAAGTCCTTGAACAAAAAAAAAAAAGAAGATGCAGTGTCCAAATGCCTTCACTTCTGAGCTGATGTGTTTTAGCACGTACCGTCTAATTAAAGGCTTGGGATTTCTTCCAGGCGACTTGCACTTTCACTTTCATAAAGGCATATAAAAAAAACAAAAAAAAACATGCAGAAGCAAATTGCTCAAAATTGTATTTAAAGAACACCTATTCTGCTTTTCCCATGTTCATCTTTGTTTAGTGTGTAATGTTGCTGTTTGAGTTAGTTAGTAGTGTGTTGAAACTGCCAGTTATGGTAAGGGGCAGGGCCTGGTTGAGTTAGTTAGTAGTGTGTTGAAACTGCCAGTTATGGTAAGGGGCGGGGCCTGGTTGAGTGAGTTAGTAGTGTGTTGAAACTGCCAGTTATGGTAAGGGGCGGGGCCTGGTTGAGTTAGTAGTGTGTTGTAACTGGTGATTATGGTAAGCGGCGGAGCCTGGTTGAGTTAGTTAGTAGTGTGTTGAAACTGGCGGTTATGGTAAGGGGCGGAGCCTGGTTGAGTTAGTAGTGTGTTGTAACTGGTGATTATGGTAAGGGGCGGAGCCTGGTTGAGTTAGTTAGTAGTGTGTTGAAACTGCCAGTTATGGTAAGGGGCGGGGCCTGGTTGAGTTAGTAGTGTGTTGTAACTGGTGATTATGGTAAGGGGCGGAGCCTGGTTGAGTTAGTTAGTAGTGTGTTGTAACTGGTGATTATGGTAAGGGGCGGAGCCTGGTTGAGTTAGTTAGTAGTGTGTTGAAACTGGCGCTTATGGTAAGGGGCGGGGCCTGGTTGAGTTAGTAGTGTGTTGTAACTGGTGATTATGGTAAGGGGCGGAGCCTGGTTGAGTTAGTTAGTAGTGTGTTGAAACTGCCAGTTATGGTAAGGGGCGGGGCCTGGTTGAGTTAGTAGTGTGTTGTAACTGGTGATTGTGGTAAGGGGCGGAGCCTGGTTGAGTTAGTTAGTATTGTGTTGAAACTGGCGATTATGGTAAGGGGCGGGGCCTGGTTGAGTTAGTAGTGTGTTGTAACTGGTGATTATGGTAAGGGGCAGAGCCTGGTTGAGTTAGTTAGTAGTGTGTTGAAACTGGCAGTTAAGGTAAGGGGCGGGGCCTGGTTGAGTTAGTAGTATTGTAATTGGCAGTTATGGTAAGGGGCGGAGCCTGGTTGAGTTAGTTAGTAGTGTGTTGTAACTGGCGGTTATGGTAAGGGGTGGAGCCTGGTTGAGTTAGTTAGTAGTGTGTTGAAACTGCCAGTTATGGTAAGGGACGAGGCCTGGTTGAGTTGATTAGTAGTGTGTTGAAACTGGCAGTTAAGGTAAGGGGCGGGGCCTGGTTGAGTTGATTAGTAGTGTGTTGTAATTGGCTTATGGTAAAGGGTGGAGCCTGGTTGAGTTAGTTAGTAGTGTGTTGAAACTGGCGGTTATGGTAAGGGGCGGGGCCTGGTTGAATTAGTTAGTAGTGTGTTGAAACTGGCGGTTATGGTAAGGGGCGGAGCCTGGTTGAGTTGATTAGTAGTGTGTTGTAATTGGCTTATGGTAAGGGGCGAAGCCTGGTTGAGTTGATTAGTAGTGTGTTGTAATTGGCTTATGGTAAGGGGCGGAGCCTGGTTGAGTTGATTAGTAGTGTGTTGTAATTGGCTTATGGTAAGGGGCGGAGCCTGGTTGAGTTGATTAGTAGTGTGTTGAAACTGGCTTATGGTAAGAGGCAGAGCCTGGTTGAGTTAGTTAGTGTATTGAAACTGCCGGTTATGGTAAGGGGCGGGGCCTGGTTGAGTTGACTACTCTAGTAGAGCCCAAAAACATCAAGACTTTGTGAAAGGGCATAATAGGTCCTCTTTAATAAATAAACACGCATATGTGGAGCTGTCAATGACAGACGTTGCAATTCTGTGAAAATCTTTTTATTTCTAAATCACTTTATTGTTAAGACATACTGAACAACACTGGCACGACTGCACAGCTTCTTCTTCCTAATGACCTCTGGGTTTTACGTGCTTGTTTTGTTTTCCTGTTCAGAGAAACTAGCTGACCAGCCCATAACAGTTCTGTGTCTGGAAGGTTTGTCTATGTTTTGGGTCAGACAGCTGTAAATTAAGAAAGTTTAGGTTTCTTGGCTCATTAAACACACGCTTTGTCTCTTATTGCTGCTCTTGCTGATTGATTTCTTGTTTGCGTCTGCAGTAATTTCAGCCTGCTCTTGTTGACTGACCTCTATCATTTGCAATTATGTTCAATGCCCAAATTTGCCTGACACTATATTTTTCACTGAAAATGTTAGCGCTGCAGTTTAGACATGTTTCACCAAATGAAATCAATATTGTAACTTTATGCAATTAACAAAAACTGGACAACAAAACAATTCAGAATAATCACTGATAATCAAATGAATACACTGGCTCTTCTGGTTATTATAGTTAACTGAAACTAAATCTAGAAAAAAACATATATTTTACACACTTAAGAGACAAAAACAGCATCTGAATCGCTCTTTGATCTCCTTCGTTACATCAGAACAAGAGAAAAGATCATTATAATTCTGTATGAATAATCACTTTATTAAGATCAAAATAAACCTCGCATCTGCCATGAAAATCATTCAGAATCAATGAAATATCACGTCTCATAAAAGCTGCACTCAAAGCATTGCATGCTCTGTATTTTAGAGTTCAGGCGTCACATGCACAAACGCCTTATTGTACTTGGATAACATACCGTAGCATTAACATACTGATTTGCCTAATTAGATGATATTTTGCTGAGTGTGTTTATTGTGTTGGTACTTTGGCAGGTTTAGGACTGCCGTGGTCATACTCCTAGGGCCTCTATTTTACTGATCTGAGCTCACACCGCAGTGGCTCTTAGGGCATGTCTGAATCCAATTTTGCTAGATTAACAAAAGGAATAATGGTCGGTGCTCCCAGCTCTTGGTCCAAAAGGGTTGTCCCTCATCTCTTAATGAGTCATGGGTGTGTTTTGGGCACAACGTGTAATAAACCAATCAGAGTCTCATCTCCCTTTCCCTTTAAGGGTGTACTCACACTAGGCACGGTTGCCTTGTACCGTGCCCGAGCACGATTGTCCCCCCTCCCCACTCCCCCACTGGCCTGCACTCACATTGCACTTAACGTACCGGGCCGGCGCACGCTTAAGTCATTCACAATGCAACTTTTTGTTCTGAATATCTTTTGGGCAGTCTGCAAGATGGCGCCAGTGTTTATGGCCTGCCGTCTGTCTCTGCGCACTCTGTTTGTATTTACATTATTTTTGTCAATTATTATTGCAGATGTCAACTCTCTACTGGTCTATGACTGCCAAACACTCTTCGACCTTCGACCCTTGATTAAAAACTTGGTGCCATTTGAGCATGATGGCCAAAACATCTTCTGTCCCGTTTCTTACGGGAATACCAGCTCACCTTCGCCATGTTTCAGCTCCACCTTTGCGCAGAGCACGCCGTAGACGCCGGGGAAAATGCAGTGGCTGGCTGGTGAAACTGAGGACCTGGCTGGGGCTTTCCTCCATGACTTTGCCTGGAATCCGTTCGGAATTTCGTCGCCTCGCCTCGTGCGACTCCTGAACTCAGTCACTTAACATCACGTGACTTCACTTCAGGATAAACATCGACACACTGACATTGCACTGCACTTTCTGTTCTCGTTGTTACTGTGTAACAACCTGTTATAAACCTGTTTGCACATTATACTCTTATACATTTGTTAACCACATATTTATAAGTCTACAGTTTACTCACTGCACAGTTTACTTCACTTATTTTATTCCACTTCTTTATTTTTTATTTTTTATTCTACTTGACTTGATTATTTATTATTCTACAGATATATATATAGATATAGTACTTTTTATTCTATTTCTATTATAATTTCCTCCTTGTGTTTTTAACTGTGAATTTGCACTGTCCATGGAGCGGACCTGTTTACATTTCACTGCCGGTTGTATATTCTGTATATAACTGTGTGTGTGACAAATAAAACTCTTGAATCTTGAATCTCTTGTTTGGTTCCAGTGGCTGGCTTGGACGTGGGGTTCCCTGCTTGCCATGTTCAGGCTCCTCACCTCCGCTGGCGTGGGGTGGATCAGCAGAATCTCTGGCCGCTTGCACGGACTACACTGGCTGCAAAACAAAACTTTAATCTTGAAGGATTTTTTTGAGTTGCGTGATCTGGATTTTCTCTGTGTAACCGAAACATGGATTCCTGTGGGTGAGTCGAGTGCTTTTTGTGAACTTTTACCGTCTGACTGTTTGTACTTTAACTCCCTGAGGACGTCAGGTCATGGAGGAGGACTGGCAACAGTCTATAAAACAAATTTTAAGTGTAAACAGCTCGCAGTCGCTGTATCCTTCGCCAGTTTTGAGGTGAACTTGTTCGAACGGAGCGGTGCACCTCCAGTGCTGTGCGCACTCGTATATAGATTCAAGATTCAAGATTCAAGAGTTTTATTTGTCACACACACAGTTATATACAGAATATACAACCGGCAGTGAAATGTAAACAGGTCCGCTCCATGGACAGTGCAAATTCACAGTTAAAAACACAAGGAGGAAATTATAATAGAAATAGGATAAAAAAGTACTATATATATATATATCTGTAGAATTATAAATAATCAAGTCAAGTAGAAGAAGAAAAAAAAAATAAGTAAAAAAATAAGAATAAAGTGGAATAAAATAATTGAAGTAGTCTGTGCAGTGAGTAAACTGTAGACTTATAAATATGTGGTTAACAAATGTATAAAGAGTATAATGTGCAAACAGGTTTATAACAGGTTGTTACACAGTAACAACGAGAACAGAAAGTGCAGTGCAATGTCAGTGTATCGATGTTTATCCTGAAGTGAAGTCACGTGATGTTAAGTGACTGAGTTCAGGAGTCTGATGGCCTGGGGGAAGAAGCTCCTCCTGAGTCTCTCAGTTTTGGCCATCAGGCTCGAAGCGCTTACCAGATGGCAGCAGCGTGAAATGAGGGTTTGCAGGGTGATTAGAGTCCTTGATGATCTTAGTAGCTCTACCTTTGCAGCGTTTGGTGTAGACGTCCTGCAGAGACGGGAGAGCTGACCCTGAGATACGCTCGGATAAGCGCACGACTCTTTGCAGGGCTTTGCAGTCATGACTGGTGCTGTTCCCATACCACGCTGTGATGCAAGTTAATACACTTTCTATTGCCCCTAAATAGAAAGTTTTCAGGATAGCTGGTGAAACCCTGAATTTCCTCAGCTGGCGCAGGTGGTACAGTCTTTGCCTGGCTTTTTTCACCTGTGTCTGAATGTGAGCAGTCCAGGTCAGGTCCTCGGAGATGTTTACACCCAGGTACTTGAAGCTGCTCACTCTCTCTACTGGTGACCCGCTGATCATGAGGGGGGAGTATGTCTGTTGCTGTCTCTTCCTGAAGTCCACAATCAGTTCTTTGGTCTTGCCAACATTCAGAGAGAGACAGTTGTCCTGGCACCATGCTGTTAGATGCTCCACCTCGTCCAAGTATGCCGTCTCATTGTTGTTGGAAATGAGGCCCAGGACAACAGTATCATCAGCAAATTTGATGATAGAGGTGGAGCTGTGTGTGGACAAACAGTCATGCGTGTAGAGAGAGTAGAGCAGGGGACTCAGGACACAGCCCTGTGGAGCTCCCACACTCAGGGTGATGGAGGAGGAGGTGGACTGGCCTACTCTCACCACCTGAGGCCTGCCAGTGAGGAAGTCCTCAATCCAGTGGCAGAGAGAAGGATTCAGGCCAAGATCCAGGAGTTTGGCGGTTAGCTTAATGGGAACTATGGTGTTAAAGGCTGAGCTATAGTCAATAAATAGCAGCCTTACGTAGTTCCCACTTTTGCTGTCGATGTGAGTGAGGGAGGAGTGGAGGACATGAGAGATGGCATCTTCAGTCGATCTATTGGGACGATAGGCAAACTGAAGAGGGTCCAAAGTGTCAGGAATGAAGGCGCAAATGGTGTTTTTAATGAGTCTCTCAAAGACCTTCATGACTATAGACGTGAGAGCCACTGGACGATAGTCATTTAGGCAAGAGGGTTTACTGTTCTTAGGGACAGGGATGATGGTGGATTTTTTGAAGGAGGTTGGGACCACAGATGTAGCGAGGACTCATTAAAGATAGATGTAAACAACCCGGCGAGCTGATCAGCACAGGACCGCAGAACACGACCTGAAATACCATCCGGCCCGGCAGCTTTCCTGACGTCCACACGCTTGAGTGCCCTCCGAACTTCATCCTCTGAGACAGAGATCACGTGGTTGTTGCTGCTCTGAGTAATTTCCTCTAACGCGCCACTTGGCGGAGTCGCGTTGCCGCGGTTACAGTCAAAGCGGCGTAGAAAGAGTTTAACTTCGTTCACGAGCAACGGGTCGGCGCTCCCCTCTGCAGAGGATTTAGATCCAAACGAGCAGATGGACCTCAGACCTTGCCACATGCGCCGCGAGTCGTTGAGTTGGAAATGAGACTCCACTCGGTCTGTATAACGGAGCTTTGCGGCTTTAACTGCGCGCCGCAGAGCATAACAGGACGATCTGTATTCAGTCATATTCCCTGAAAGGAGACCGGCGTTGTAAGCGGCAGTGCGTGTGTTCACTGCAGCGCGGATTGAATTGTCCACCCACGGTTTCTGATTTGAGAAGGACGTTATTGTTATTGTTTGCGTGACTTGCTCTGTAAGCGTGTTGATGAAGCAAAGCGCCACATCCGTGAACTCGTTTACGCCGGCTGAACTCGCCCGGAACATGTCCCAGTCTACATCATCCAGAGCTGCCTGAAGCGCGGTCTCTGAGTGGGGTGACCAACGCTTAACTTCCCGCCTCACCGGGGGTTCCTGAACGAGCTTTTGTTTGTATTCGGGAGTGAGGAAAATGGCGGCATGATCCGATTTGCCAAACGCTGGAAGTTTTATAGGCCACCCAAATACAACAAGGATTTCATCAATGACTTTTCTAAATTTTTGGCTGAGTTTGTGCCAATGTATGACTGCCTCCTTATTGTAGGGGACTTTAACATCCACGTGTGTTGTCCTGAAAAGCCAATGGCAGGAGCCTTTTTAAATGTCATTGAGTGTTTTAATCTTGTACAGTGTTTATCTGGCCCCTCACAGGAACATGGGCACACTCTCGACTTGGTTTTAACTCTTGGCTTAACTGTTTACAATCTTGAAGTCTGTAATGCTTTTTTCTCTGATCATATGCCTGTTGTATTTGAAATTCCCCTCTCTTGTGTCGTAGTTAAACCGTGCGCTCCTGTGCGCCGTGGTCGGATAGTTAACCCCTCCACTGTTACTCAGTTTTCCTCTATTTTTAATCTAAACCGTGTCTTTCTTTGTCCTAACACAACTGTTGAAGATCAGTGCACTGGTTTGTATGCTGCTTGCCAAGCAGCATTAGACACGGTAGCCCCCGTAAAAACCAGGCTGTCCAAACCGAGACCTGATCCTTGGCTGAGTGATGTCACCTGCGCTGCCAGACGCGAGTGCAGAAGGGCGGAAAGAAAGTGGAAGAGGGACAAACTCCAAGTGTCATTTCAGATACTTAGAGAGAGTTGGCGTTCTTATCAAAAAATTGTAAAATCTGAAAGACCAAGCATGTTTCTGACATTATTTCTTCTAATGGTCACAATCCTAGAGTTCTTTTTAATACCCTCAAAACTGTTCTTAATGTCCCACAAATCCAGTGCCTGGAGGACCCATCAAAAGTGTGTGAGGAGTTTCTTCACTTTTTTATCCACAAGGTGGAGAGCATTAGGGCCCTTATCGGTCCACCTCTGTATGACCTTGGCACTTCTGTAACCTGCTCTGCTGTTTTTAACCAGTTTGAGCCTGTTAGCTTGCCTCTTCTAGAAAACATTATTGGTCAAATGAAGATCACTGGCTCTCCCAATGATGTGATTCCCCCTCGTCTTTTTAAAGAGGTTCTTCCCACATTGGTGCCCTGCATACTTGATATTGTTAATGGCAGTTTAATTAATGGAGTTGTACCTATGAGTTTTAAACATGCAGTTGTTCAACCCTTGTTAAAGAAACCTGGTCTGGACTGACTTGAGCTCTCTAATTATTGGCCTATTTCTAAGCTGAACACATTTTTAAATGACAATTGTATAACTGAAATTTTCCAGTCTGGGTTTAAATCAGCCCACAGCACTGAGACAGCTCTACTGAGAGTCTTCAGTGACATTCTTCTGGCTTCAGACTCCGGTGATACTGTTGCTCTGCTGCTACTGGACCTTACAGCTGCGTTCGATACAGTCGACCACCAAATCTTATTGTCTCGTCTGGAGAACTGTGTGGGCATTAAGGGGTTGGCCTTAGCCTGGATTATGTCCTATTTAGAAGGCAGAAATTTTTTAGTTCAGGTCAGTGATGCTGTGTCCTCTTCGGCTCCTCTGTTGTGCGGAGTTCCTCAAGGGTCCGTCCTTGGGCTGTTACTCTTTTCAATATACCTGCTGCCTCTTGTGTCAATCCTCAGAAGTCACAATGTTTCATTCCATTTTTATGCTGACGACTGCCAAATATATGTACCGTAGAGTTTTAGAGTGCCTGAATGAAGTGAGAGCATGGATGGTATCTTAATGAGCAACACTGAGCTTGTGTTACTTGCTCCTAGTGACTCAGCTGCTGCGGTTCCTGTTGACCTGGGTTGTCTAACTCGAGCCATTAGCCCTGTGATCACAAACCTGGGAGTCAAGATGGACGGTCGTTTAAAACTTGATACACAGATCAGTGCAGTGGTGAAGACCAGCTTCTTCCAGCTGAGGCAACTAGCCAAAGTAAAACCGTTTTTATCTCGACATGATTTTGAAATTTTAATCCATGCTTTTATCACCACTCATTTAGATTATTGCAATGCACTTTACACTGGTCTTAGCAGATCACTTCTGGCACGATTACAACTAGTCCAAAATGCAGCTGCTCTTCTTTTAACTGGAACTCGAAAATTTGACCACATCTCACCCATCCTCCAATCCCTTCACTGGCTCCCTGTGCACTTTCGCACTGATTTTAAAATTCTTCTAATTGTTTTTAAATGTCTTCATGGCCTGACCTCCCAGTACTTGTCGATCTGCCCTACACCCCCTCTCGCTCGCTCCGGTCGGCAGATCAGGCTCTGCTGGTCGTCCCCAAGACCAAGTGTAAACTCAGAGGTGACCGTGCGTTTGCCGTGGCAGCTCCGAGACTCTGGAATGAGCTGCCTCTGCACATCAGACTGACTGAGTCTCTTCCTATTTTTAAATCCCGTCTTAAAACGCATTTATTTTCTTTGGATTTTACCTCAGTCTAAGGTTTAAAAAAAAAAATATATATATATATATATATATATATATATATATATATATATATATATTATTATATATTATTGTTGCATTTACTTTCATTGCTATTTGTTTTATTATTTTATTGTTGCACCTCTGTTGTATGCTATTGTTTATTTATAGATTGTGTTCAGCACTTTGGGCAACAGTGTTGTTTTTAAGGTGCTTTATAAATAAAGGTGGATTGGATTGGATTGAAGAAGACCAGAAGAAAAGGGCTTTCGCTAATAGACTGCCTAATAGATTTATTGTGTGTGTGTGTGTGTGTGTGTGTGCTGCGCGTCCCTGTGTGTGCAATAATCAGAGTGTGTGTGTGTGTGCTGCTGCTGCGCTGTCCCTGTGTGTGTAATAATCAGAGTGTGTGTGTGTGTGCTGCGCGTCCCTGTGTGTGTAATAATCAGAGTGTGTGTGTGTGTGCTGCTGCGCGCTCCCTGTGTGTGTAATAATCAGAGTGTGTGTGTGTGTGCTGCTGCTGCGTCCCTGTGTGTGTAATAATCAGAGTGTGTGTGTGTGTGTGTGTGTGTGCTGCTGCGCGTCCCTGTGTGTGTAATAATCAGAGTGTGTGTGTGTGTGTGTGTGTGTGTGTGTGCTGCGCGTCCCTGTGTGTGTAATAATCAGAGTGTGTGTGTGTGTGTGTGTGTGTGTGTGTGTGTGTGTGCTACTGCGCGTCCCTGTGTGTGTAATAATCAGAGTGTGTGTGTGTGTGCTGCTGCGCTGCCCCTGTGTGTGTAATAATCAGAGTGTGTGTGTGTGTGTGTGCTGCTGCTGTGCGTCCCTGTGTGTGTAATAATCAGAGTGTGTGTGTGTGTGTGTGTGTGTGTGCGCGTCCCTGTGTGTGCAATAATCAGAGTGTGTGTGTGTGTGTGTGTGTGTGTGTGCTGCGCGTCCCTGTGTGTGTAATAATCAGAGTGTGTGTGTGTGTGCTGCTGCGCGTCCCTGTGTGTGTAATAATCAGAGTGTGTGTGTGTGTGTGTGTGTGCTGCTGCGCGTCCCTGTGTGTGTAATAATCAGAGTGTGTGTGTGTGTGTGTGTGCTGTGCTGCGCGTCCCTGTGTGTGCAATAATCAGAGTGTGTGTGTGTGTGCTGCTGCACGTCCCTGTGTGTGTAATAATCAGAGTGTGTGTGTGTGTGCTGCTGCGCATCCCTGTGTGTGTAATAATCAGAGTGTGTGTGTGTGTGCTGCTGCGCGTCCCTGTGTGTAATAATCAGAGTGTGTGTGTGTGTGCTGCTGCGCGCGTCCTGTGTGTAATAATCAGAGTGTGTGTGTGTGTGTCAGTCCGGGCCGAGTGATCCGAGGGGTGAGTTACACTCTCTCTGTGTGTGTGTGTGTGTGTGCGCTGCTGCGCGTCCCTGTGTGTGTAATAATCAGAGTGTGTGTGTGTGTGTGTGTGTGTGCTGCTGCGCGTCCCTGTGTGTGTAATAATCAGTGTGTTTGTGTGTGTGTGTGTGTGTGCTGCGCGTCCCTGTGTGTGTAATAATCAGAGTGTGTGTGTGTGCTGCGCATCCCTGTGTGTGTAATAATCAGAGTGTGTGTGTGTGTGCTGCTGCGCGTCCCTGTGTGTAATAATCAGAGTGTGTGTGTGTGTGTCAGTCCGGGCCGAGTGATCCGAGGGGTGAGTTACACTCTCTGTGTGTGTGTGTGTGTGTGCGCTGCTGCGCGTCCCTGTGTGTGTAATAATCAGTGTGTTTGTGTGTGTGTGTGTGTGTGTGTGCTGCTGCTGCTGCGTCCCTGTGTGTGTAATAATCAGAGTGTGTGTGTGTGTGTGTGTGCGCTGCTGCGCGTCCCTGTGTGTGTAATAATCAGAGTGTGTGTGTGTGTGTGTGTGTGTGCTGCTGCGCGTCCCTGTGTGTGTAATAATCAGTGTGTTTGTGTGTGTGTGTGTGTGTGTGTGTGCTGCGCGTCCCTGTGTGTGTAATAATCAGAGTGTGTGTGTGTGTGTGTGCTGCACGTCCCTGTGTGTGTAATAATCAGAGTGTGTGTGTGTGTGTGTGTGCTGCTTGCACCTCCCTGTGTGTGTAATAATCAGAGTGTGTGTGTGTGTGTGTGTGCTGCGCGTCCCTGTGTGTGTAATAATCAGAGTGTGTGTGTGTGTGCTGCTGCACGTCCCTGTGTGTAATAATCAGAGTGTGTGTGTGTGTGTCAGTCCGGGCCGAGTGATCCGAGGGGTGACTTACACTCTCTGTGTGTATGTGTGTGTGTGTGTGTGTGTGTGTGTGTGTGTGCTGCTGTGCATCCCTGTGTGCGTAATAATCGGAGTGTGTGTGTGTGTGTTGTGCTCCGCCTATAGGCTCATATTACTAACACACCCTTTAAATAACACACAGATACTGCACTATTGACTTTAGAGCAGGTTTGTGTTGGTCAATGGTCAGTGGTTTTCAGTTCCTCACAATAGCAACGCTCCAACAATGCTCCTGAACACACCTGATGTTCAGACCAGACGCCCATGGGTGAACAGATGCGCCAGTGCGTTTGATATAGATTCAAGAGTTTTATTTGTCACATACACAGTTATATACATAACTGATATTTAAACACCGTGGAGCTGGACGTGAACATGAGAACTGCGTCCGGCTGAGACTAGCAGAACACACTCGTGTCGCACCCGGCATCACATTGTGCCATATGATAGGGCCCTAAAGTTTTTGATATTCTTCATATTCTGTGTGGTGGTCAGTTCACAGCAGTGACAGAAATCGTCTTTTACAATAAGTTTAAATTGATTTGTCCCCTTTTATGGGCATTTTTCTAACCTAATTAAATGTATGCAACAACAGCAACTCAATCACGAAGTGGTAGGCCATGTAAAATCACAGAGCGGGGTCAGCGCATGCTGAGGGTCACAGTGCGCAGAAGTCACCAACTTTCTGCAGAGTCAATAGCTCCAGACCTCCAAACTTCTGTGGCCTTCATGGAATGGGTTTCCATGGCCGAGCAGCTCATCCAAGTCTTACATCACCAAGTGCAATGCAAAGCGTGGGATGCAGTGGAGTAAAGCACGCCGCCACTGGACTCTAGAGCAGTGAGACGTGTTCTCTGGAGTGACCAATCACGCTTCTCTGTCTGACAATCCCATGGACGAGTCTGGGTTTGGCGGTTGCCAGGAGAACGGGACTTGCCTGACTGCATTGTGCCAAGTGTAAAGTTTGGTGGAGGGGGGATTAAGGGGTGGGGTTGTTTTTCAGGGGTTGGGCTTGGCCCCTTAGTTCCAGTGAAAGGAACTCTTAATGCTTCAGCACACCAAGACATTTTGAAGAATTTCATGCTCCCAACTTTGTGGGAACAGTTTGGGAATGGCCCCTTCCTTTCCCAACATGACTGTGCTCCAGTGCACAAAGAGTTGGTCCATAAAGACATGGATGAGCGAGTTTGGTGTGGAGGAACTTGACTGGCCTGCACAGAGTCCTGACCTCATCCCGATAGAACACCTTTGGGATGAATTAGAGCGGAGGCTGCGAGCCAGGCCTTCTCGTCCAACATCAGTGCCTGACCTCACAAATGCGCTTCTAGAAGAATGGTCAAAAATCCCCATGAACACACTCCTAAACCTTGTGGAAAGCCTTCCCAGAAGAGCTGAAGCTGTTAGAGCTGCAAAGGGTGGGCCGACTCCATATTAAACCCTACGGATTAAGAATGGGATGGCATTAAAGCTCATGTGCATGTAAAGGCAGGCGTCACAACACTTTTGGCAATATAGTGTATATCACACACCCCTATTCTCTGACCTTCCTTCGTGGGTTTATGGGTTAAGATTCCCAGGGAATGTGTGAACTGATCAAATGTAGATCTTGAATGCATGAGTCACTTTAGATAAAAGCATCTGCAAATGCATAAATGTCAAACAAGACAAACATTTTCACTCACACATTCAAATATCACTTTCAGTCACATCTAGATCAAGATCAATGTTTTTCTGTGAACATGACAATGATTTGTTGACTAATGACCTGAAAAGTTGTCAATTAATAGCCAAACAACACAGTATTATTATTATTACTTGTTATTGAAGCTTCAAGACATCATGACTTCAAAAAACACATCTTAAATTTCATGTATATCCAATAAGATGCAAATTAAACTCATTTGCAAAGCTATTAAACTAAAGAATCCACTGAGAAATACAGCACGTTAGAGCTGCTTTTGGCCTTAAACACGCTTTTACTTGCTGATGAAAAAGTGTACGCTCACTCCATCCATGATCCTCAAAACATTCAAGCTCACAGTATAACCAATTCCTTTTATTTTTGTCAGAGACGGCGGCCCCCAGCGTGAGATGTGATAGACGGCAGCTTTACATGAAACACAGATGATTTGCGGCCTGAGAAATGAAGCGGGAAGAACAGGAGGTGCTGGTGTAATGAACTGCAGCGTCAGGGAGGAACACGTTCAGGTTTGGCTGAAGTAATGACTACAGCGCCTGGGGTCACAGGTCAAACTGTAACAGGTTACAAAATGGCGCCGCCGTGTTCGGTCGCCGTTCAGGTCGCTCCGCGAAGACTGTGTTTTTATTTACTATTTTACTTTCTTTTGCTCTCAATTTTTACAAACTTATCAATTGCATTGATCTGCTATGACAGCAAAACTCTTTTGGACATTGGTTACCTGTACACTGGACTGTTTCAGGACACTTTCGCCGATACTCTGTGGCCATCTGAGATCCTTCGGAACGCCGAGTTGAACAATGGACAGAGTCAACAGCGAAGAATCAAGAAACACTGTGGGAAACGAGCGGTGATCCGCAACAGACTGAGGAAAAGGGCATACAGCCCTCCTCTCCCGAGCATTCTGCTCGCAAATGTTCAATCCTTGGAGAATAAGATGGACGATCTTAGAGCCAGGATAAGTTTTCAACGGGACATGAGAGACTGTAACATCTTTTGTTTGTCCGAAACATGGCTCACGCCCGCGGTCCCGGCCACAGCTGTGACGCCGTCGGAGAACTTCTCTGTTTTTCGGATGGACAGAACAGCCGAGGCCGGTAAATCCAAAGGCGGTGGAGTATGCTTCATGATCAACAAGAAATGGTGCGACCCCAGGAACATCACCATTCTCTCGCGGTCCTGCTCGCCTCATCTGGAACATTTAACAATCATTTGCCGCCCATTCTATCAGCCGAGGGAGTTTTCTGCGGTCGTCGCGACCGCTGTTTACATTCCACCACAGGCAGACACAGCGCTGGCTTTATCTGGCCTTCATGATGTTGCCAGCGGCGTCATAAACAAACACCCCGATGCTGCTTTCATCGTCGCGGGCGATTTTAACAAAGCAAACCTAAAGAAAGTCTTGCCAAACTTTCACCAGCACTACACGAGGAGCAAACACACTGGATCATTGCTACTCTCCATTTAAGAACGTTTAAGCTTTTGGCAAATCGGATCACGCCACCATTTTCCTCACACCCGAATACAAACAAAGGCTCGTTCAGGAACCCCCGGTGAGGCGGGAAGTTAAGCGCTGGTCACCCCACTCAGAGACCGCGCTACAGGCAGCTCTGGATGACGTCGACTGGGACATGTTCGAGCGAGTTCAGCCGACGTAAGCGAAGTTCACGGATGTGGCGCTTTGCTTCATCAACACGCTTACAGAGCAAGCCACGCAAACAATAACAATAACGTCCTTCTCAAATCAGAAACCGTGGGTGGACAATTCAATCCGCGCTGCAGTGAACGCACGCACTGCCGCTTACAACGCCGGTCTCCTATCGGGGAACATGACTAAATACAGATCGTCTGGCTATGCTCTGCGGCGCGCAGTTAAAGCCGCAAAGCTCCGTTATAAGGATCGAGTGGAGTCTCATTTCCAACTCAACGACTCATGGCACATGTGGCAGGGTCTGAGGTCCATCTGTTCTTTTGGATCTAAATTCTCTGCAGAGGTGAGCGCTGGTCCGTCGCTTGTGAACGATTTAAACTCTTTCTACGCTCGCTTTGATTGTAATCGTGGCAGCGCGACTCCACCAAGTAGTGCGTCAGAGGGAATTACTCAGAGCAGCAACAACCACGTGATCTCTGTGATGAAGTTCGGAGGGCACTCAAGCGTGTGGACGTCAGGAAAGCTGCCGGGCCGGATGGTATTTCAGGCCGTGTTCAAAAAATCCACCATCATCCCTGTCCCTAAGAACAGTAAACCCTCTTGCCTAAATGACTATCGTCCAGTGGCTCTCACGTCTATAGTCATGAAGGTCTTTGAGAGACTCATTAAAAACACCATTTGCTCCTTCATTCCTGACACTTTGGACCCTCTTCAGTTTGCCTATCGTCCCAATAGATCAACTGAAGATGCCATCTCTCATGTCCTCCACTCCTCCCTCACTCACATCGACAGCAAAAGTGGGAACTACGTAAGGCTGCTATTTATTGACTATAGCTCAGCCTTTAACACCATAGTTCCCATTAAGCTAACCGCCAAACTCCTGGATCTTGGCCTGAATCCTTCTCTCTGCCACTGGATTGAGGACTTCCTCACTGGCAGGCCTCAGGTGGTGAGAATAGGCCAGTCCACCTCCACCTCCATCTCCCTGAGTGTGGGAGCTCCACAGGGCTGTGTCCTGAGTCCCCTGCTCTACTCTCTCTACACGCATGACTGCTTGTCCACACACAGCTCCACCTCTATCATCAAATTTGCTGATGATACTGTTGTCCTGGGCCTCATTTCCAACAACAATGAGACGGCATACTTGGACGAGGTGGAGCATATAACATCATGGTGCCAGGACAACTGTCTCTCTCTGAATGTCGGCAAGACCAAAGAAATGATTGTGGACTTCAGGAAGAGACAGCAACGGACATACTCCCCCCTCATGATCAGCGGGTCACCAGTAGAGAGAGTGAGCAGCTTCAAGTACCTGGGTGTAAACATCTCCGAGGACCTGACCTGGACTGCTCACATTCAGACACAGGTGAAAAAAGCCAGGCAAAGACTGTACCACCTGCGCCAGCTGAGGAAATTCAGGGTTTCACCAGCTATCCTGAAAACTTTCTATTTAGGGCGATAGAAAGTGTATTAACTCAGTGCATCACAGCGTGGTATGGGAACAGCACCAGTCATGACTGCAAAGCCCTGCAAAGAGTCGTGCGCATATCCGAGCGTATCTCAGGGTCAGCTCTCCCATCTCTGCAGGACGTCTACACCAAACGCTGCAAAGGTAGAGCTACTAAGATCATCAAGGACTCTAATCACCCTGCAAACCCTCATTTCACGCTGCTGCCATCTGGTAAGCGCTTCCGAAGCCTGATGGCCAAAACTGAGAGACTCAGGAGGAGCTTCTTCCCCCAGGCCATCAGACTCCTGAACTCAGTCACTTAACA
>JAGHMJ010000032.1:1498755-1508755 GCA_018749465.1 Paracanthobrama guichenoti | reverse complement strand
GACCGCTGCCGTCTGACCGCTGGCGTCTGACCGCTGGCGTCTGACCGCTGGGGTCTGACCGCTGGCGTCTGACCGCTGCCGTCTGACCGCTGGGGTCTGACCGCTGCCGTCTGACCGCTGCCGTCTGACCGCTGGGGTCTGACCGCTGGTGTCTGACCGCTGGCGTCTGACCGCTGGGGTCTGACCGCTGCCGTCTGACCGCTGCCGTCTGACCGCTGGGGTCTGACCGCTGCCGTCTGACCACTGGGGTCTGACCGCTGGGGTCTGACCGCTGGGGTCTGACCGCTGGTGTCTGACCGCTGGCGTCTGACCGGAGAACAGCACATCTGTAGTGGGCAGCACTTCTCAGGGACTCAATGAACGTCCAATGACGAGCTGTTTCAGCAGATATTAATCAGTCCAGAGCAGCTCACAGGGTTTTCAAAAAGTCTAAATTATGACAAAAAAATAGAAAAATTATGACATAAAAAGCCATAATTATGATAATCAAATGAAAATCAATATGACTTAAAAAGTCACATTTTTGACATACTTTTGACCTAACCCTAGTCCATGTCGTTTATGAGATGAAAATTAATCATTCTAACGTAAAAAAGTCAAAATTATGAAATACCACATCATATTTATGAGATGAAAATGAATAATTCTAACATAAAAAGTCAAAATTATGATATACTACATCATATTTATGAGATAAAAATTAATAATTATAACATAAGTCTTTTAAATCTGATTTTCTACTTAGTATATCATCATTTTGACTTTTTATGTAATAATTATGGCTTTTAAGTCAAAATTAAATGTATTGATTTATTGAAATTATGATATATTAAGGTGAAATTCTGACAATAAAATTCTAAATGTATATATGAAGTCGAAATTATGACAGAAAGTAAAAAACCATAATAATGCCATAACAAACTATGACAATCATAATTAGGACAGTCATAATTCCTACTGTTTATCTCATAGCCCTACTTATGTCATAAATATGATTTACCAAAGCATGTTTTCTTCTCATGAGGCAGAAAAGGGATTCAGTGTAATATTAATATTGAGCGTGGTCTTATTCCACCGGCTCATCCACTCAAAGCCACGCTACTGTCGATGCGTCAGTAAAGATATGAAGACGTTCATGTGTTGCTGAGTGCAAACACACAGTGCTCCGGCTGTGACAGAGCAGTTCTCAGCATCATAACACACACGTGTAAACTCGCATCTTTCTCCTCTACTGTGCCGTATATCGACTGAAGCGCTTCAGGAACAAGAGCAGATGTAGGCGGGGCTTGATTGTGTCCGTGGGGAACTGATTGGATGGTTGTGGTTTGCTATTGGTGGATCTCATGTGAGTGACAGGTGGCCCCGCCCTCATCCTCAGAGAAGAGATTTATCATTATCAATAATGATAAATCATGTGTAATAAACACTGCAATATTCCATAAATCACAGGAATTGTCCATTTTGATTTGATGATGAGCTTCAGCTCTTCTGTTCTCAGACTCAATAAGACATAAAACGGTCCTTCCTAAATAAGTTTAGAACCAAAACATAAACTGATTTCCCTTGAGTTATGCTTTAAAGCGGGATTCGTTTTGCTTATGGTTTTTATGATATGGTGACTGAGGCTGTGAATGCTCATGAATTACTGTATTCCAGCGTTTGACTGTAATATGTGTGAATCTACTGCCCTCTTGTGTCTGAACTTCACACTGAACCTGTGCATTATTAATAATTATAAAGATATTATCAATAAATACATACTTTTGTTTTGATCTGCTATGTAAGACTTTAGACAGGTTTGGCTCCTGATAAATGACTTTGTATTAAATGAAGGTGCTTAATAAGAAGATTTATAATAAATAAAATGATGACGTGGAAAATCTGGCTTAAAAAGTCAATTATGACAAAACATCAAAATTATGACATACGTCATATTTATGCGATGAAAAAAGTTATAATTCTAAAACGTCGAAATTATGACATACTTCATCATATTTATAAGATGAAAATTCAACAACGGTAACAGATGAAGAACTACAGGTTATTGCTAACAGTTACTTCCGTGTTTTTCCCGCCCATGGACAGACAAACCGACAGCGGTTATTAATAGAACAGTTTTTGTAGTTTATCAACGAAAATTGTATCGTACTATAACAACTATTTAAACAGCATTATGATAAAAACACAACACCATGGGAACAGATTTCTTACCTTCGGGATGAACTGACGGAACGGCCGTTTATTTGCGTTTTTCCCCTCAGGCCGTTTATCCTAAAACACTCAAACGCCCGTTTGAAATGTTGACTACAGTCATGAAGGTTCTTCAGATTTCTCGTCGCGGTGTTCTCTCCATATTTGCGATTCTTGACGGTAGTGATAGCACTTTCCAAGCACCTGAAGCTTCGAACCCTTTGCGAATCATTTGATTCGAACCGTTGCGCGCGCAAAGTCACGTGATGTCAAAAAACCGCGGCTAAGCTAGTCAGCTGTTTCCATGACATCGGATCGATTTTATACACTTGTAGTCATTTTTAATAACATATTTGTATAATAAAAGGGAAGAGTTGGTCAACAGTCTCTTATAGAGTGCAGCCGTCGGTTTCCAGAAACTCCATTCAAGTCTTCAGCCCACATTATTTCAACTTAGTTTTAAAATAATCGTGTTTAGCATTGGAATTTGTGGTGAAGAACTACATTACCCTTTATGCTGTACGGAAAAATTCCACCAATCAGAGAGTCGAAACAAGCAAAACAGGCCAGAAGATCTCTTTAGCCCCGCCCACTCACATGAAGTACCACGAATGACGTAATGGAGTCTCCCTACACTCGAAATATTTAAGTATATAAGCATATCTTACAGTATATATATATAATTTTTTTTATGCATAGTTTTATATTTCTCTATCGTTTTTAATTGGATCATGCTGTTTGCAATGCTTCATGGGATTGTAGTTCTGTCCCTCTATTGGCCTGTTTAACCATAAAACAAACAAAACTGCAAAGTAATAACATACAGACACGTCACATTTAATGCCATTTGATGATTTGTTAAATGTATTTAATACGTTAATCTGTCAATAAAACATTTGCAATATGTTTGTAAAAGCTGTTTTTATGCATGTTTGGACTGAGCTTTGTTGCATTTACACAGATTTGAACAGCAGGGGTCACCAGCGTGTGACCGCTTTGGAACAGTGAATCATTTTGTGAATCAGTTAGTTCAATTGATTCAAATTTTGGAAAAGGTTAACTTCTCCCTGCCTATAACGCTCTGCATCCTTCACTCCCGCTACACATTCACTCTTCGACATTGTGACTAAAAGTTTGCTCAGAAGCATTTCCTACTCAAGCAAGGCGGTGTGTCCAATAGGAGCCTTGGACAGCAAAATGCCCAGTGCATTATGGGTGATGAAGTTTTCTTACCTATTTGGCAAATGAGAAGGCAACATCCTATTTTCTCCGTATTCTACGAATCCACGATTCAGTAAATCGAGGAAAAGAAGTATTATATTGTGTGCACTCATCTTCAGTTAACAATAAGCCCTGCCTTCTTTTGATTTGACATTTGCTGAGGCGGAGCAGCCTAAAATTTTACAACAACAATCTTATTTAACTTATCTTATTATTTTAGTGGGTAGAGCTACTCATTATACCCACTAAAATAATAAGATAAGACAAATAAAATGACAAATATATATATATATATATATTAATATATATTAATTCTATTGTTTTTATCTACAGGCGGCTCTGGTCTGAGGGGCAGGTCCCAGGGATTGCTGCAAATATAATGAAACTGTCTCCTGCTTAAACACATCCAAAGAAATAGACAGCACCGCGCTCCACGTGACCGCATGGCGGCGAGCCCACAACATGTCGCAACTATGTTTTCAGCGGCTCTCATTACAACAACATGGCGTGATAGCCGCGGCTCCTTTAAGACGCTCTGCGCCGTGATTGGCTGTTATCAGCACGTGATGTGAGTGTGTGTCGCATTGAGCATGATGGCGGCGGATCCAGCGCGAGCGTGGAGCGATGAGCAGCTCAAGACAGAAGAAGTGCCAAAGAAAGAGCTCATCAAATTCATCCAGGACAACGCAGCACACTCGGTAGTGTACACACTACCGCTGCGCCTCACGCTCACAAGAGAAAACACTGGCACTGTGTGCGCAGGGTGATGGACTGATGATGCATCTGTCAAAAAGTCCAAATCAAATGCATGTTTTATGTATATAGGCCTATAGAGAGTGAGTGAGTGATTAGTTATTAATATATTCATGCATCATTATTTCATACAGTATAAGAACAAGTAATACATTTGCATAGTCATGAAAAATTAAATGTGCATGATACAGCATTATAGGGTATTGTGGAATATAAATGATATATGTGTGTATACATGTTCATATACACCGATCAGGCATAACATCCTAATATTGTGTTGACCCGTCACGGCATGGACTCCTCTAGACCCCTGAAGGTGTGCTGTGGTATCTGGCACCAAGATGTTAGCAGCAGATCCTTTAAGTCCTGTAAGTTGTGAGGTGGGGCTTCCATGGATCCGACTTGTTCGTTCAGCACATCCCACAGATGCTCGATTGGATTGAGATCTGGGGAATTTGGAGGCCAAGTCAACACCTCAAACTCGTTGTTGTGCTCCTCAAACCATTCCTGAAGCATTTGTGCTTTGTGTCAGGAGCATTATCCTGCTGGAAGAGCCACAGCCACCAGGGAATACCGTTTCCATGAAAGGCTGTACATGGTCTCAACAATGCTTAGGTAGGTGGTACGTGTCCAAGTAACATCCACATGGATGGCAGGACCCAAGGTTTCCCAGCAGAACATTGCCCAAAGCATCACACTGCCTCCACCGGCTTGCCTTCTTCCCATAGTGCATCCTGGTGCCCTGTCGCCACTGTTCCTTCCTTGGAGCACTTTTGACAGATCCTGACCACTGCAGACCGGGAACACCCCACAAGAGCTGCAGTTCTGGAGATGCTCTGACCCAGTCGTCTAGCCGTCACAATCTGGCCCTTGTCAAACTCGCTCAAATCCTTACGCTTGCCCATTTTTCCTGCTTCTAACACATCAACTCTGAGGACAAAATGTTCACTTGCTGCCTAATATATCCCACCCACTAACAGGAGCCGTGAGGAAGAGATCAGTGTTACTTCACCTGTCAGTGGTCATAATGTTATGCCTGATCTGTGTGTGTGTGTGTATATATATATATATATATATATATATATATATATATATATATATATATATATATATATATATATATATATATATATATAATAGAGAGAGCTTATGTGTGTATATAAATGCATCATCTTCTCATTTGCAGTTTCTAGCTGAACACAAACTTCTTGGAAACATCAAGAATGTGGCAAAGACGGCCAAAAAAGAGCAGCTTACTGAAGCGTATAACCAGCTGTTTGAGAGCAAGGTAACACACATGAACATCACATTCATCAATATAACAGCCAATAATAATAGTCCATTTATAACCGCACCTCTCAGAACTGTTGTTACAATCAAGACCGAAAGCAAAAACAGCATTCAGTCTTCATCCTTCAGCTCAAGTGAAACGATACTCACACCGCCAGTAGTTGGCAGCAAACCACGGCCTTAATGAGTGAGTCATTGAATCATTCACTCAACCGATTCATTGGCCCTGTCCCAAATGGCACACTTCATGTGCACTTTCGTTCTTGTGGACTTAAAGTGGCCGCTGCGTGCGCGTGTCCGTTAAGTCCATAAGACCATAGGGTGTCCCATTCGTCATTTAAGCTTGAAGGGTGCTCGTGAGCGCCCCCTTTGCGGCTGCTATGCTCCCTCGATGCGCACTTCAGCTCAGCCCGCAAGATCACGAGCTACGCAGAAGACTTTACCCGGCAGTCAAAGCGGCATTACGTCGTGAAAGTGCGGACTCGGAGGAAGACCGTGAGGGTTTAGGGTGGCATTTGGGACAGGGCCATAGTGCCTTTATGAGTAAGTCATTGAATCATTTACTCAATCGATTCATTCAAACGGCTCATTCATTCAGGGAAGAGCAGAAGTGAGTGAGTCATTTATTAAAACATTTCATTCAAAAATGCAGATTCATTCAGTAACAAAACTGAACTTGCGCGTCTCAGCAGCAAGGGCTGTAATGTTTGTCAAAATAGAGCAAAAACTGACAATATTGTGTCAAATGTAAATCACTTATTATTTGATTATTGTATCAATTGAAAATCAAACGTGTTGATATTCTGGAAAACAGCGCTTTTGCTCGCGTGATATTGCTTATAGATATTAAAACCAATATGGTGGATTTTGATTCCCATGCTTCTATTCGGTGTGTGTGTGTGTGTGTGTGTGTGTGTGTGTGTGTGTGTGTGTGTGTGTGTGTGTGTGTGTCTCAGAGGTTTAAAGGCACAGAAGTGGACGTGGTGACAGAAGAGGTTCAGGCTGTGAAAATACACGACATGCCCAAAGAAAGCAAGATAGAGGCTGTGGATGAGGTACAGCATCGTCATCACCATCATCATCTTCATCATCATGTTTGACCTTCCCTGATCCGTGTGGTTTCTCCTCAGGGTCCGCCGAAGTTCACCAAGTCCATCCTGAAGAAAGGAGACAAGACCAACTTCCCTCGGAAGGGCGACACGGTGAGCTGCTGGTACAGCGGGACGCTGGAGGACGGGACGGTCTTCGACACCAACATCCCCGCCTGTGAGAGATCGTCATAATGCCGCGTGTGCTCGTGACGCCGCGTGTGCTCGTGACGCCGCATGTGCTTGTGACGCCGCGTGTGCTTCTAACATGAACATTTTGTTTGTGATGGTTCAGCTCCAGACGCTGTAAATCATCTTTAATGTGATTTTCTTGTTTTTCAGCCGCAAAGAAGAAGAAACAGTCCAAGCCACTGAGTTTTAAGGTCGGGCTGGGCCGAGTGATCCGAGGGGTGAGTTACACTGTGTGTGTGTGTGTGTGTCAGTCTGGGCCGAATGATCCGATTGTGTGTGATGGGTAGGTTTAGGGGTTGTGTGTGTGTGTGTGTGTGTGATTGAGATGGGTAGGTTTAGGGGTTGTGTGTGGGTTTAGGGGTAGGGGAAGTGTGTGTGTGTGTGTGTGTGTGTGTGTGATGGGTAGGTTTAGGGGTAGGGGCAGTGTAGGGGAATAGAAAATATGGTTTGTACAGTATAAAAACCATTATTCCTGTTGAATGTCCCCACAATTCATAAAACCAAACCTGTGTGTGTGTGTGTGTGTGTGTGTGTGTGTGTGTGCGTGTGTGTGCGCAGTGGGATGAAGGCGTGTTGACGATGAGTAAAGGCGAGACGGCGCGGCTGGAGATCGAGTCGGACTGGGCGTACGGGAGGAAAGGTCTTCCGGACTCAAAGTATCCTTCATGAAGTGCCTCTGATTGATTATTGATCAGGTTCTTCACACTGATTATGAGTTGCTCTGACCTTAACCAACATTACCCAGAATCCCACCCAACGCGAAGCTGATATTCGAGGTGGAGCTGGTGTCTATTGATTAATGATCGTTTGTTTCACAGGATCAAACATGTTCATATTAATCTTGTGTTTCTTCAGCCAGACAGAATAAAGTTTTCTGAGTATTTTTGCATGATTGTAAAGCTGCAATAAAACAAACCTGAATGATGAGGTGTGTGTCTCGTGTTCTTACACGCTCACACACACACACACACTCACTCACACACAACCCCTACACCTACCCATCATATACACACACACTCACACAATCACTCACACACTCACTCGCTCACACACACTCACACACAAACGCTCGCTCACACTCGCTCACTCACACACGCTCGCTCACTCACACGCTCGCTCACACACAATCACACGCTCGCTCACTCTCACACGCTCGCTCGCTCACTCATTCTCACTCACTCTCACACACTCACTCACTCACACACTCGCTCACTCATTCTCGCTCGCTCACTCACACACTAGCTCGCTCACTCACTCTCACACACTAGCTCGCACACTCACTCACACACTCGCTCACACACTCGCTCGCTCACTCATTCTCACACACTCACTCGCTCACTCACACACTCACTCTCGCTCGCTCGCTCACTCTCACTCTCACACACTCGCTCACTCACTCTCTCACACACTAGCTCGCTCACTCACTCACACACTAGCTCGCTCTCACACGCTCACTCTCACACACTCGCTCACTCACTCACACTCGCTCACTCACTCTCACACACTAGCTCGCTCACTCACTCTCACACACTCGCTCGCTCACTCACTCTCACACACTAGCTCGCTCACTCATTCTCACTCGCTCATTCTCACTCGCTCGCTCACTCTCACACACTCGCTCGCTCACTCACTCTCACACACACGTGCTCGCTCACTCACTCACACACTGCTCACATAAACAATGCATTGCAAGCGCTGCAGTTTTATATATTATTTTACAGATCTGATTGCACTTTATACTATTTTTTTTTTCCATAAAATAAAATGTGTATCAGTAATGTTTTTTACTTTATTACATCTATAAATAATTGTTTTAATTTGTTTTTATATAGTTTTCATTTTTATCATAGATTTTTATTTTATAAGATGTACACATCTTATATATAATTGTACATTGTTTTAATTCTGGTTAATTTTTTTGTCATTTTCATTTTTTTTAACTGACTTTTATCCATTTAGTTTGAATTATTTTTATATTTTGTTTTCATTCATTTTAATTGTTTTTAGTTATTAATATTCTGTTTTCATTTTAAACACACACTCGTACTGTGTTGATGTAATAGCTCATGAAACGATCACTCACTCTCTCGCACACTCATGAACTGCTGCTTACAACGCCGGTCTCCTATCGGGGAATATGACTGAATACAGATCGTCTGGCTATGCTCTCCGACGCGCAGTTAAAGCCGCAAAGCTCCGTTATAAGGATCGAGTGGAGTCTCATTTCCAACTCAACGACTCGCGGCGCATGTGGCAGGGTCTGAGGTCCATCTGCTCTTTTGGATCTAAATCCTCTGCAGAGGTGAGTGTATTAACTTGCATCACAGCGTGGTATGGGAACAGCACCAGTCATGACCGCAAAGCCCTGCAAAGAGTCGTGCGCTTATCCGAGCGTATCTCAGGGTCAGCTCTCCCGTCTCTGCAGGACGTCTACACCAAACGCTGCAAAGGTAGAGCTACTAAGATCATCAAGGACTCTAATCACCCTGCAAACCCTCATTTCACGCTGCTGCCATCTGGTAGCGCTTCCAAGCCTGATGGCCAAAACTGAGAGACTCAGGAGGAGCTTCTTCCCCAGGCCATCAGACTCCTGAACTCAGTCACTTAACATCACGTGACTTCACTTCAGGATAAACATCGATACACTGACATTGCACTGCACTTTCTGTTCTCGTTGTTACTGTGTAACCTGTTATAAACCTGTTTGCACATTATACTCTTATACATTTGTTAACCACATATTTATAAGTCTACAGTTTACTCACTGCAGTTTACTTCACTTATTTTTTTACTTATTTTTTTTTTTCTTCTACTTGACTTGATTTATTTATAATTCTACAGATAGATAGATAGATAGATATATATAGTACTTTTTTATCCTATTTCTATTATAAATTTCCTCCTTGTGTTTTTAACTGTGAATTTGCACTGTCCATGGAGCGGACCTGTTTACATTTCACTGCCGGTTGTATATTCTGTATATAACCGTGTGTGTGACAAATAAAATTGAATCTCACTCTCACACACGCACACAGATAAACTGGTACTGTGTGTTGATGTAATAGCCCATGAAAAGATCACATGACACGACAGGTTCCACTCAGGATGAATCTTTATTATGAGTGGATCATGTGCTCCTCATGACGGGGTTTACGAGTTGGCGTTGGGACCCTTCTTCTTGCCGAAGGTGGGCACCACATTGTCGAAGCGCCGGTTGTACTGGATGCGACGCTTGGCGCGGCCCGTCTTCTTCTTCTTCTTCTCCT
>JAGHMJ010000032.1:1458755-1486255 GCA_018749465.1 Paracanthobrama guichenoti | reverse complement strand
TTTTCCACAACTGACATTTCCTGTAAGTATATTTTTTGCAGTGTTTGGTCAAATGAATAACCCAAAAACACATTAAATAACAGCACAACCCACTGAAGAGATGCGCTAAAAAAAAGTCAAAGATGGCGCTGCCGTGAACAAGGTCGTTGGAAGCTCCGTCAGTTATGACTGCGCATGCGCTTTGGCGGGACCAGCCTGAAAAATGCATTCGTCGTCAAGATTTTAACGCATTTGACAGATTTCATTGGTGACTTATTTGTGAGCTTGGTTAAGAGCTTTGGAGAATTTTGTCTCCCCATTTTAAAGAGATGAACTTGTGTTTCAAAGATGGCCGCCGATGACTTTGCTTTTATCCACCGATTTCAGATTCCAAATTATATTCATCCGTTGCATTCAATCTCAGACGCTATAGAATAAAAACAATGCAAACAGAACATTTATAGTATAGTGTAACCATTCAAACAGCCGCAGAAGTAAATGAATCACATTCAGGCGTGTAGGATGTCAATCTCTTTATTATGAAACAAAGTCAAAATAAAAAAACGTCTTTGTGTCGTTTATCTCTGAAAACAGGATCACATTGAGGAGAGCATTGGTGATGTTGAAGCGTTGGATTCTCAACTCCTTCCACACAAAATGTAAATCGCTCACCGAAACACAACTAAACCTCCAAAAGCACTAAACCAATCAAGCTTCGTTAAAAACTCACTTGCAGTTAGACAGAAGGGGGCTCCTTTTTCAACAAAAGAAAACACAATGTCTGATTGGAGACGGTATGAATGTTGACGCTGTACGAGCAGGTAAAAAGATGGCAGGACTCCTGAACGGAGCTCTGAAACGGCCGCTGTGGTCAGTTATGTCGGCGGCGGTGGGTAGTACTGGTTATACTGACCGTATTGACCGTACTGACCCCAGGAATTCTGACCTCCCCACGAATTATACTGCTGGAAGAGGAGAAACAGACGGTTGTGAGCATACATTATATCAGGACACGTGTTGAGGCATCTGCAGTAGAGAAGCGTCACAAACTGACCTGATACCAGTTGTTATAGTTGTATCCTGCGCTGTTGGCCTGCATGTCCTGCATCATCTGACCCGAGGCTGCTGATTGGTCGTCTGTCCGCTGTCTCTTTGAATCAGACTCCTCTGAGCTGCATCACATCAGACAAAACACCATGTGTTCAGGACAGACCTCTAGAATATAGATATGAATAAAACTGTCTGTCTGTGTGTGTGTGTGTGTGTGTGTGTGTGTAGCTGCTGAATGGAGATTTCTGGCTTTAAAAGAGATTGGAAACTACACGCGCTAATCAAACGCTTTCCTCTAGTTATTGCATTTACACGGCTTTAACCAGCAGGTGTCCTCCTCATGCTATGTTGAGCGACGCTAGCGGGTATAATCGCTCTAATCTAACAGTGGATTGAGCAGAGGTGGAATAAAAACACCTAGCCTTTTTCACTGTAAGCAAGAATGATGTTAAGCCTCGTCTGGCTCTCACCTGACCGAGCGCAATCCGAACACTGGTCTGGAGTCGGCTCTGTATTTTTACTGCACAAGAGGCGTGATCAACGGGCATAGTTCAAATGACTCTGATTGGTTAAAGGGCTATCCAATTATGTAGACCAATGATCCATCGCTTCTCTAACCGTCATTGTGTTAAACCCACCAATAGCACGCCAGGTGGATAAGCCGGTTTGTGATTGGTCCCCGCACATTCATAACATAAGCTGTAGAAATTAATGTAAAGGTTTCCAGCCAATCGCGCTGGGTTTACTTTGGCCTGGCTTTAGCGTGAGCCTCCGCTGACTGCGATCTCAAATATTCACCCAAGTTCACATAAACATAACTTTATTAAACGTGGATCTTTATTTTCATTAAAAGGTGCTTTTGTTGGCTCCTTTTGTAAATGTAAGCACTAATTTGAACGTGCAAATTGTGTGCCGGTGTGATGAGGCGTCATGCTCGGCTAGAGTCGCCTTGGACGCGGAAAGTTACAAAACCCCACGAGACTCGGCGCGCACGACCGCCCACTCCACGATGACCTCCGCGCACCTTCACGGCGAGTATAAACCAAGCTTTGAAACTAGCGCTGGACACCTGAGGCGATTTTGTTACACGGTTTGCTAGCCTGGCATAATCTCATCTCTGTTGTTCTCCATATATCCCTTTGCTTTAAAGCAGTTGCTCATTGCGCGGCTCACATGGCACTGGCAATAGGGTGAAACGATCATGCAGTCAATACATGCATTTCATAAAAACAAGCAGGGCTATAACATAACCCTTAAACTTTGATAAACTCAAAGTGTCTGCTCTATTACAAATATTTTATATTAAAAAAAATACCCTAAAATAGCGGCCTAACAAGATGTAAATATAGACTAGAAAGGATATTTGAACTTGCCCTGCCCTTGCGTCCATGACTCACTGCGGCGGAGCGGTTTTGGCTGTTTTTCCAGCTTTTAACGCCGAATGTGCTCTTAGCACGTTTTCATGAAATGCGCATCTATAACACAAATTGTATTTGTGCGATTTATACGGCAAAATGACTTTACGTGCATTGTCAACTAGCATGAGCACCGACAGCGCGCCTGAGCCCAGTTCTCTTTCGCTCTTGAACAAGCTATAACACACAGAATGATGCCCAAATGTCCGTTTGATGAATAGTTTTAAATGAGTTCAATAACGTCTTAAATGAACTTGAGTTGTGACAGCGTGTCAGATCCGCGTCTCGTTCGGCAGCGGCAGATCTTAACTACTAATGAAGCCTAATAATGTTAAAAGCTTTCGACTACACTAATGTTGAATGGCTATGATTGAGGTTTAAAATTGCGGGGGAAATCTTTGAGACATCAGTATCAGTGTGAGGGAAACTGGCCTCATTCATAAAAAGATGCCATTGAACAAATGTTTAAAATATACCGTCTTTGTTTTTTCTACATTAATTTGGTGATTTACTGTGAAATTACTAGATTATAAAATACATGAAAATGTGTTTTAAACAGAAAAATGTGTGAATAATCTACTGAACTTTTGAATAGATTGACAGCACTAAAAGAAAGTTTAGGCCCATGTTAAAAATATATTATGTGTACCCACTATCTACCTACCTTCTGTATTTATTGCATTGCATATTGTATGTTCAGGGATGACAGGCTGATAAGCAGACATGCCATTTATGACTGGATGTAACTTTTGATACTTTGCGGTAAAAGTGGCTCTCCTGCTGATTTTGTCCTATCAGTGCGGCTCTCCTGAGAAAAATAGTGAAGACCACTGCTTTAAAGTTTCCTTGAAGAGAGGGTGAGACTTGAACAGTGGACCTAGGCGATTAATTTCACAAAGTCAGCGCCATGTTAAATGTGTGAGCCCTTAATCAAATGGATTCTGATTGGCTGTCAGTGTTTTGACAGCTGGAAAAAAAGACGCTCCGAGTGATCTGGACTAGATTTTACGTGTCGTCTCATCCTCGTCATGCTGGTCGACGGACATTTTGCTCCATAGTTTGTCAACGCAACGAACAGTATTTTATACTGCAGAGATCTGTGATATAGGCTGAACACGTGGTGCTTGCGTACATGCCGGCGCTGTTTTTGGGGTTTGATGATGATGATGATGATGATGGTAGAGTTTCAAAACTACTTCATGGTTTTGTTCTCGAGTCACCAGAAGCTGTTGCCGTGCGGATGTGGTCCGGAACGCACTGGGGGTTTTCTGTTTTAGTTTGACTCTTAGGCGCCAAATTAAATAACTAATCAACAGAACAGAAATCAAAAACTTACTTTAGCTTTTCTTCTGAAACTAAATTAATTTCCTATCATCACTGTAAAGCTGCTTTGAGGCAATCTGTGTTGTAAAAAGCGCTGGTGGAAAGAGCAGGATGTGCTTTATATTGAAAAGAAATATTAAAAGCGCGATAGGTCATGAAAGACTGAATTCTGACAGGATGCTGCGGACAACACGGACAAGCAGCTTTGGTCTTCGGTTGTGCAAACAGAAATCTCAGAATGCCAAGTCGAGTATTCACGTAAACACAGATGTAAGCACTGAGTGTGTTCAATGGCTCCTTGCTCTAAACACACCTCTTAAGCACTCAATGCAAGTAAACATTTTTCTTTTGTAATCGCAGCTGTGAATGATTACGTAATCATGGCATCTGATTCGATTAATTGCGCAGCCCCTATTTGTGAGCGCAGCTTACCCGTTCTCTGCTTTCCTCTTTAGCGTCTCCTGCTCCGTCTCAAGCCTCTGATGCTGCTCATACGCGGCCACGAGCCTGTGTGAAGAACCACGAGTTAAACAGCTCCCCAAACTAACGCTGAGCAAGAGAGGGACATATGGAGCAGCTTCTGCACGTACACATTGATGTCACTGCCGAAGTCCTCGAGGAACTCCACCTTGCGCTGGGAGAAGGTGACACGCGACTCCAGCGGCATCGGGCTGCTCAGCGCGCGGTCGAAGCAGGCGATGATCTCGGCCTCGTTCTGCTGGACGTCCCCGCTGTACTCCAGCTCCAGCAGGTTCAGGTACAGCTTCGGGTTCGTCTGCAAGAGGACAAACAGACACGTGTAAACCTCGACACGTCAAAGCTGCAACAGGAAGTGGCTACAGCTGACAGATACACACACAGAAATAACATTACTTTTGAATGTTCTTTGAACGTTCTGCACGACGTATAAATGTTTTTGTGCTAAACCCCTTAACTTTGAGAAAAGACGTGAAAATGCACTTTCCAAACTTAAAGATGCAGTGTAAATTTTAGCGCAATCTAGTGGTGAGGTTGTGAATTGCAATCAACCACCGCTCACCCCTCCCTTCTGAAGCAGGTGGGAGCAGTTCTCCCTTCTCGAACCAAGTTGTGTTTGAAGTTTGAAGTTGCCATGAGATTGTTTCGGCGCTGCACCGAACACATCCACCGGGTGACACATTCCATTAATAAATTAGTGTCCAAATATCACTTCTAGCACAAAACAGTCACCAAATACGGAACCTTGAGACTCGGGCCTTTCTGACGATATGCATTTTGTCAAGATTAGAAAAGGTTTTGATTATAAAGTAGTTAAAATGTTGTAATATGAAACCGGACCCCGCCCACTAGGGGAGGAGCCCACGGGAAGAATTTAGAGTACTGTTTCCATGGTAACACAACATCCGATTTCATTCGACTCTCAGAATGAATTGAGTTAAGCTTTTCTATGATATCTAATTTATGATTACGAAAATGTGATATTTGCTCTTTAACCTCTGTTTTCATAACTTTGAACAAACGTTCTATTAATGTTACTAGAAGAACTTTAGCTCAACTTTCAGAGAACCTTGCCAGAACGTTCCGCTAGCTGGGAAACTGCATGAAAATAAGTGGTGTTGCCCGTGAAAAACATGCTGTTATGATACTCGGGTGGTTGCCAGGGTGTTGCTAGGGTGTTCTGGGTGTTTGCTAGGGTGTTGAGATTGTTGTGTGTAATGACTTATGGCCCAGTCCTACTGGCAACCACCCAATATGGATTTTTTCTTTTTCTTTTTTACTTAATGCATGATATTGATAAGTAATTTTTTTATATTTACCCTACATAAACGTGTGCTAGCGGTTTCAGAGTGAAGCGCATCACTTACACGCGTGTAGTTCATGATAGTGTTTCAGTCTTCTAAGGGTCTGTTCTTTCTTCTGACTTATTTAAATTATGTTTTAGTGCCAATAATTCTAGAATGATTATTCATAAATATCTGCTAAAACTTCCTGTGTTTAAATCGCAGAGAGAACAAGACAATCCGTTCAAATTTTCCATTTCAATCAATTTGTTGTTTAATATGAACTAAATGGATTCTGTATTGTTATATTGGTGCATATAAATGAAAATAATTACATATGCGTGTTCATTCAGCGAAAATAACACGACCTCATCTCTTTCGACGGCCTCCAGCAACACTTTCTTGGCCTTTCCGATGCTCTTCTGCACTTTGACCAGCTGCCGGGCCAGTTTCACGGCGTAGAACGACGACTCGCTGCTGTTCTTCCCGCTCGTGATGGCGTCGCGCAGCAAGGCCTCCGCTTCGTCCATGTTTCCGTGTCGGCGCTCCAGGCTCACCCGTCTCAACCTCACCATGGCCAGCCCCGGGACGGCCTCCTCAAACGCCTTCAAGATGCCCCGGGCCTCGTCGATGCTGCCTGGAGGAACATCAGTGCAGATTTACAGTGTTACACACTCACATGCAGACATGTACACTATATAGCAGGTCTCAATTGCTTGATTGTTTACATCACAGTGCATCAAATATTATCGTACAACTATATACACCGATCAGACATAACGTCCTAACAGTGTTGGCCTGACCCGTTGAGGCATGGACTCCTCTAGACCCCTGAAGGTGTGCTGTGGTATCTGGCACCAAGATGTTAGCTGCAGATCCTTTAAGTCCTGTAAGTTGTGAGGTGTGGCCTCCATGGATCGGACTTGTTTGTTCAGCTCATCCCACAGATGCTCGATTGGATTGAGATCTGGGGAATTTGGAGGCCGAGTCAACCCCCATGAACACCCCACAAGAGCTGCAGTTCTGGAGATGCTCTGACCCAGTCGTCTAGCCATCACAATCTGGCCCTTGTCAAACTCGCTCAAATCCTTACGCTTGCCCATTTTTCCTGCTTCTAACACATCAACTTTGAGGACGAAATGTTCACTTGCTGCCTAATATATCCCACCCACTAACAGGAGCCGTGAGGAAGAGAGCATCAGTGTTACTCACTTCACCTCTCAATGGTCATAAAGTTCTGCCTGATCGGTGTATATAGGTGTTTGTACATAATATCCAGCTTTGTGCATACACCGCACACACTTGTGTAGAGTGAAGCACTATATAGCAAATCTCAACTGTGTTTATATCGTCGCAAAATGCAACTTAAGGCATGAAAATATTAAGATAAGCATTAACATCAATTTTCTGTAAAGCTGAATTTTCTGTGTGTAAAGTGAAAAGTGGGATACAAAAAAAAAATGACGACAATTTACCAGATTTTCTGGAAAATAAGACGCACCGTGTCAAAATTGAATTGAGAGAGGAAAAACAAAAAACAAAAGTGCAAGTCAAGATTTTATTACATTCAGAAATAAAATAAAACCAATCCTCTAAATGTAGCCACATTCAGAACATCACAAACCCGCGCTCACATTAGCTCTCTCGAATAAAGGCCTCGCGTGCTTGACGTTAACGGCTTTACACAAATCACAGCACGCTTCAGATAAGTGTAAGCATCCCCATCGGAGACGACGTCACACTGAGTGAATCATCTAAGAATGACTTTAATTTACACGCCTTTCTCTTCACTGCCTCTTCCCACATTCCTCCAGTTCTCACCAGCAAAATCTGTATGGTTTAATTCTCATAATACATGTTTGATATCGTTTGAAATGTCTCACTGCGATTGGTACAAAGATCTCATCCCCACTGAAGTAAACAAGAACATCATAAAGGTTTTAAGAAGTTTAGAGACATTTTGCTAAAAACAGTGGGTGTGGCTTCAGTCATTGGGTCTAACAACATGCATATGAGAGAGATTCAATTTAAATTCCTATTGTTAACACGTTTACCTTTGAAAGAGTTTGGTCTGATATTTAAAGGAGATGTTTCAGAAAGGGTCAGGGCTTGAACTCCTATATCAGCCCGTAACGCTGAGTGTCTGCTATAGATGCTCAGCGTCGTGTTATTAAGTCAGGTATCCATATTTCATTCTTTACTTCTGAGTATTTGATGTTATGTGTGGACTAGCTTTGAATTGATCATGTAAATCACTGTTATATACATTTACCTGACGGTTAATAAATTGTTACATTTGGATCTATTCTGATTTACTCTGGAATTATTAACCATCACTAGTAGGACTAGATTATGAATGGGTGTAATTTCAACCCAAGGATTAAACGGAATAATTAAATGGTAACTATTAAATATAAAATGGCCAAATAACCAATTGGCATTTTAACCTAAATTCGAAATTATGACAAATGGAGTCAGATAAGGATACAATGGAATTAAATCCTTTTGCCCAGCTGAAAACACCGAGCGCGCAGCGACCTTCGACCACGGATCGTTACGCTCATTGGAACGATTTTAGCAGGCCTTACATAAGCTAGTGCACCGGAACGCCTAAAATTTGGTCTAAATGGTTTTGGAGAGCCGAAAACATTAGCCGTGAAATTATTAGCCACTTTAGTCGGGTCTAAAGTGGGCGTGCTAGTGCGTGCCAGGGCCAGCCGTGTTTCCACCGTCAGGTCTCAAGCAGGGTGCGCTAGTGCGTGCCAGCCACGTTTCCACTGTTGGATCTAAAGCGGGTGCGCTAGTGCGTGCCAGCCGCGTTTCCACCGTCGGATCTAAAGCGGGTGCGCTAGTGCGTGCCAGCCGCGTTTCCACCGTTGGATCTAAAGCGGGTGCGCTAGTGCGTGCCAGCCGCGTTTCCACCGTCGGATCTAAAGCGGGTGCGCTAGTGCGTGCCAGCCGCGTTTCCACCGTCGGATCTAAAGCGGGTGCGCTAGTGCGTGCCAGCCACGTTTCCACCGTCGGATCTAAAGTGGCCGCACTAGTGTGTGCCAGGGCCAGTCACGTTTCCACTGTCAGGTCTAAAGTGGGCGCACTAGTGTGTGCCAGGGCCAGTCGCATTTTCACTGTCACTTCTGGGGCTCGTTTGGGCCTCGTTTGGGCTTCCTTGGGGCCAACGGCCAGGGTTTACTGGCCCATTGAATACCTTGGTCCAAAGAGGGCCAGCTCAGGCTAGAGGAGCGGTTACGAATAAAAGCAGAGTTTATCTGGATATTTATATGCCATGCAAAATACTATTTGAGCTATCCATTACTGTAATAAACATGGTAAATATGAAGAAAATCATATAGGCGAAGAAATCAGACGAATCATTGGCGATCACAATCGTGCATTTATCTATCAGTGCGTCTCGTCTCTTTTCTGTCCAATATCCATTTAGCTCCGCATATAAAGCAACTCCGGTTTCTCTGACTGAAGATATAACTGTGACGGTCACTGGAGAGAGAGCTAAAGCTGCTCAGAGCGTATTTTTGGTGGAAAATGTGTAGACGTGATTGTTGTTTCTAAATGTGATGTCCTGAGTGCAGATACACAGAAACACGCGACTGAATAAGTGTGTGTCCTCTTTCTTGTGTGAAATAACTGTAAACACCACTATTTCTGTTAGACTAATGTGTAATCTTGACAAATTAATTATCAATGGATCACTAAAAATTAAAAACAAACATCAATGTTTTAAGTAAATGACACCAAACGGCGCTTTTATCACGTTCTGTTTGCGCTCGTTTCCAGGGATTTTCTTCTGATCAGTTTTCTGATAAACTTCCATGTGTTGGTGAAATGATGTGTGTGTGATGTTGTTCCAGAAAGGCGTGTTACAGGCGTGTTTTAGTGAAGCGCTGCGGAGCTACTGGGCCGACGCCGGTGTGGTTTTGGGCTTGTGCTACAGGTCCGAGGATATTAGCCCAGCCCGGCCCGATGAAAGCCCGGTCTCGCTCTGGCCTGACAGTGGAAAAGCAGCTATTGACCGAAACAGTGACTTTTTTTATCAGTGCTTCTCTGATTGACAATCATGTGATCCAATCTATCAGTATTTCAACTGTCAATTAAACAGCTGGAGAACATTAAGGTCACGTGACATTCGCACCGGGTAGAAGAACTGCATTTTCCCCTAAGGACGTTTTACTGATGGTATTTGGCTTGAGGGCGAGCAATTCATGGGCTAATTTTCATGTTTGGGTGAACGAACCCTTTAATAAGCGTTTGACCCTTTACCTTGCTGCTCCTCAAACGCCGCCCAGAGCAGGTGAACGGAGGGTTTCTTGGGCAGGTGGATGGTGCAGGCCTTCTTGTAGATGTGCCGGACGCCTTCAGTGCTGTAGCTCTCCAGATACTTGGCGTACTTCAGAGGACAAGCAGGACAGAGGAGAGAGCGACAGAGAGGAGGAATAACAGAAGAAGAGGGAAAAGAACACATAAAACTTGAGCTTTCATTTCACATCCCCGCACTGGCGAATTTCCATTGACAAGATCGTTTTGAGAATTTCTGTTTTAAACCCATCAGCACCTTCATGGAACCAATAAGATAAGTTTCTGTAAGGTAGAAGGAGACGGAGAGGTGCAACGTAGTTGGCAAATGCTGCAGTCAAATCTTGTGTGGCAAGCAGGCCATCCCCTAATATAACAGATACAGTCAAATATCAACGTTACACGCAAAGAGTGCAGCAAGTTTTACTGTGGAAGTGATGATATCGTTGATGGGGAAGCAAAGGGGTGGACAGAGGGAATGACGCGGGTACGGGAGCGCCGTCTAACTACCTTGATCCAGAACTCCTCGTACAGCGCGCAGGCGATCAGGCAGCGCTCGAACAGAACCACCACGCGCTCCGGCGTCCCGTTCTCCAGCTCGAAGTCCAGGTACTCCCTCCAGTTGTTGAGCTGGGTCTTCTCCAAGGCCTTGACGTGGAAGTACGGACGCTTGATCTGCAGAGCAAAACCAACGTTCGTCAGACCGCCGCGTTTCTTAAGGGCACGAGACCGTTAGCCTACAATCGGTCATATTTAACTGCAAATTACAAGGAATGACAACTAAAAACTTTCCAGATTTACTCAGAAACTGTTCTTAATGCATGTTTGTTTTTCATGAGACTGAACGATTTTGGAAAATTATCTAATTGTGATGTGTTTTTTTTTTACCAATTTTGCGATTTAAGCTCTTTATCTTCTGTATTATTCAACAAAGATGAGCAATAAATCATTGTATAGTAATGGTGGGAATCTTTAGGCACCTCCCAATCCCATTCCAAAACTATTCTTGAACTTTTCTTATTAATAAAACTTATAATTGCATATAATAAAAAAGATTGAGTACTTAAAACAATTACACAAAATAATTGCATGTTAAATTTAATTAATTTAATGGTTCAAGTGAGTGAGTGTGAGAGCGAGTGTGTGTGCAAGTGCGTGAGAGAGTGAGTGAGTGTGTGTGAGAGCTTGTGTGCGCGCGTGTGTGTGAGAGCGCAAGAGTGAGTGTGTGAGAGCGAGAGTGTGTGCGAGCACGCGAGTGTGTGTGTGCGAGAGAGCAAGTGTGTGAGAGCGAGAGAGTGTGTGTGTGCGTGAGATAGTGTGAGCGAGCACGCGAGCGAGAGAGTGTGTGTGTGTGTGTGTGTGTGTGTGTGTGTGTGTGTGTGTGTGTGTGTGTGTGAGAGCACGTGAGTGAGAGAGCGCGTGTTCAAATCTAAGCTCAGAACTGATCCAGAATCTTTGGAGAGAGGATCTTCTCTCCCACCTCTATTGTACAGTATGACCAACACAATATTAGATTAAACATTAACTGTTTTTTCCTTTAGGCAAAATGTGCCACGTTGATTCTGCAGACTGCTTTACTCTCGCATCACGTGACCAGACTGTAATCGCAGCCTTTGCGGTTAAAAAAAAATAATTGTGCTATCATATCGCAAAGGCAATTAATCGTTCAGCCCTAGACTTTGACTTCCTACTTTTGTCCATATATTAATGAGTGGAAATGTGGAAGTCAATCAGTGCTGCCATCTACTGGTTATAGTGGGTGTTTCATGTGTTTTTACAATAAGTGCTTGTTTGCCACAAAGTGGCCCACACCTTTAAACTTAGTTTCACACATTACATTAAAAATACCATTAAAACTGGATCATATTAGAGCTTTGAAGTGCTGGAGAAAGTGTGACGCTCCTGAAAAGAGCCTGATCATTAATAAATGTAAGAGAAAAAAAAATATACTATATTAGGGTATTTTTAATTTGCAAACACTAAAATATGCAAAACGCGTTTTATTGAATATGCTCAATCCAATTGATTTATAGGGCTGGACCAGGATATCCGCTCGATGGGTTGGGGTTCGATTTTGAATCAACCCTCTACACACAAATATGTAAATATATTTTTGTAAATAACCATCACTTTAGTTTGAAAAAAAAGCATATACATACCCTTAATATATGCATGCAAGTGTGACGAGACAAGATCGGGTTCACGAGACAAGATTTTTTTCACAGTATTTAAGAAATCCTCAATGAAATACATGACTAGAAAAATAGTTTGCATGCGCATATGAAATGTTTTAGCTCATCTTGTAATGAATGTCATTTCAGTTCTACTTTCTGAGTGTGAGTTATCAGCTCGAGCTGATTTGCTGAAATCAAAACAGGGACGGTAATAGATGAGCACCAGCCAATGAGAACGACGTTTGCACATTAGCTCCGCCCACTACCGGGCGGGAAAAAACCCTGCAGGTTTTCTGCTTGTTCTCAAACGCTGAATAATTTCAAATGAACTCCATTGTTTTGACAGGAAAACACAGAGTATGGTTTACATGTGAACTCTGAACTAGCACCCGGTTCATTCTGGTGGCAAAGGGCTATTAGAAAGCAAATCTTCCGCCGTCGTCTTGTCAGTCAGCTCCTCACTCGCTGATGAATGAGATCTGACTCCTGCTGCGGAGACGCTGCACGTTCAGTTTTTAGTTGTAGTTGATCTGTTCTCTAACTGAACTAACATTTTTACTATAAAATATCAAAACGACGGTGGGCAAGTGTATGTGTATGTGACAAATAAAACTCTTGAATCTTAAGTGATCATAAGCGGTGTTATGCCTGAACACTAACAGCCCATCACCCGTTACCAATCTAAACTAATCTGCTGAGAGCTATAGGAGCCGTCCTTCATGCATCAATACAGTGATACATATGATTTAGAGGTCGATCTTTTTGGATTTTATAAGATGTTTTTAATGTTATTTACTCCAAAGTAATCCATATATTGAGGTGTTGAATAATGTTTTTAATCTCTTCTTCCCATGACGGGCAGAGAGAAGATAAAACACGGAATTAAATGCTAGAGACCGTTTATTTTGTTACCAAAAGGGCTATGGTTAAAAATATTTTATGCAAAATGTTGGATTTTTTTATTATAAACAAGCCTGAAATACAAGCTAGGACCATACAGGGCTCGTATTTATTAAATTATTGCCTTCTGAAGTTGGCTTTTAAAGCCCCAGATGAGGAACAGCTGCTACACTTACACACGCTTATCAGACATTTCACTTTAGACAAGAAATTAATGTTAGTTAATTTATGCCTTCATTTGTTTGCCAGAAATTAATACACAAGAAATTATTTTTATGATTCACTTTTTTTTTAGGAATTTAATTAGACATGCCATGTGATTAATAACATTTAATGAAACCATTAAAACCAAATCCAGGAAACAGAATGTGGTATTCATAGGAAACTAAACATGTCTTTTGTTAAACTTAATTGTTAAATTGATTAAGTTTCATGATTTGATTACTAACTGGAGTCCATAAAACCTGGGGGAAAGGAATCCAGAAAAATTCAAATACACACATTTCTGGGAAAAACTATTATTATTTTAATAATAAATTGTTTTTATGAATTTCAAATTAGACAAACTTTATTTTTTTAAAAACAGCATAATTAACCATTAAAATGGACTCCAGACAACACAGAATTTGTGCGTGCGTTTCATAAACGTAATTTTTGTTAACTTATTTTTCAAGTTTCATGATTTCAATTAGACATTATTTTTGATTATTAAAACTTAAATTTAACCATTAAAATTCAGTAAATTTGGGGAAATAGAACGCATTTCATTGGGCCCTGTTCGCATCACGTCTCACGAATTGGTCAGTGGATGAAACTGAATATTTAACAAGTATCTGATAGAGCGATTAGTGCATGTGAACGCGCCTCGCGACGCTGCAATCAGACACACTCACCCCCTCCTCGAAGGCCCAGCGCTTGCTGACTTCATGCTCGTTGTGGTTGAACACCTCCTGCCGAGTCTCGATCACTTTGTGCCTCATGTTCTCGATCTCCGTCACTCTCTGGAGGGCAAAACACAGCATCCTGAGCATCGCATTGTGAAGGCGCAAACATTTTATCTCGTCTGATGTCCAGCTACGCAAAAGGTCTACGTCACCATGAGTTTGACAGAAACAGTACGGTTTGCACACCCAGTGAATCAGCTGTGGCCCAAGCCCCGGTGCTGGGAGGGACGGTGTCATTTCGTCACGGGCCCGTCCCACTTTAAGCCCAAGTCCCTGATTGGATGCCAACCTGGACCCCTCAGGTTTTCATTGGCTGCTAACGGAAAGACACCTCTTCAAACCTGCACACGTTTTGCTTGTCTCCAGGATCAGCTAGACGCCCCTGCCTACCTCTGCCATGTTTGATAACCCCACAGACGGCAGACGGCACCCTTACCTTAGCGGGATCCGGCAGGTCCTCCGTGCCCGGCGGAAGCTCTTCACCAGGGGCGTCGTCTCCGCTGGGCTTATTAGCATTAGCCAGTTCCACTCGCAGCGTCACGAACTCCTCCTCGGACAGGAAGTGCTTGGGGTTGTTGCTCTGCACGTGTTCTTTGAACCTGAACAAAGAGTGACAGCGTTTAATTCTCACATTTCAGGCGGCAGACATCCAAAGTGTTGAATGCAAAGATGTGGCGCTCACTTCTGGAAGTGCTGCGAGTACAGCTGCGTGGGAATGCAGAGGATGCGGTCGTAGATGGCCGTGACGTTGGCCAGCTTGTCCTGCTCCGTCTCCCAGGCGATGTAAGCCTCCCACAGACGGTCGGAGCGGAAGTCCGTGCCACAGGCCAGAACCGCGTGCTCGTAGGACCTGTAAGAACACAAGCACACCACTGAGCCAGGGTATCTGCCTCAAACTAAGACCACATCACAATTCCTGCTAACACATCCTCAAAGTTATAATCTATATTATATCCAGAGTGTGTGTGAAGTTTCAGCTCAAAATACCCCACAGATCATGTTTTACAGCATGGTAAAGTTCTCACTTTTTGAGGGCGAGCAAAAACGCGCCACTTCTGTGTGTGTCCCTTTAAATGCAAACGAGCCCCCTTTCAGGAAGAGGGCGGAGCTTCAAGAGCTCATGTTAGCAGCTCTGATTACCTCACGCAGACACACTGAAAATGACCGAAACTGTTCAGCCATTCAACATGTAGAATGATACAGGACGTTTCTGACAGGATAGAGGATGAATTGAGTTATTTATGAGCATATTGTATCATGAATCTATAAACCGCTGGTGTGGGAACTGTTGTGAGATGAGCAGAGAATATCTGCTGATGAAGAGAAAACAGGTATAGTTTAGTTTAATTACAGTTATAACTTATGATGTCATCTTGCTTTATGCTATAGCATTTGTGTTCGTACTGTAGCAATAAATGTGAAAGACAGACGACAGCTTGACTCCCACATGTGCTCGACTACAACTCTTCCTCTTCTCAACATGTTCCCGGGGGCGGGGTTATGTAAACGTTAGGGTTAGTGATGTCACTAACTCGTAGTCCTTACTAGCCGTTTGTTGTAGTCCTTAAAGATATTTCTGTAAAAGAAAATATCTCCCTTTGCTTTGAGCGTCGTAACTTTGCAGAGGTCTACGCAGGGACACCACACACTAAAGCTAAACAAGTCAAATCATAATCAATCACCCCTTTAAGACTTTAAATTTAAAGACCTACGGCTAACATGTAACAAGCTGAACCAGTCTATGAAACTCCTAGTTTTGCTTCAGGTGCACTTACGCTCTGATGCGGTTTTCGGCCTCTCCGTCGCTGGTGTCTTGGTTCTCTCGCAGGAAAGTGATGTAATGAAGCCACAGGTCGACACTGAGCGGGATGGCCTGCAGGCCTCGGCGGTACACCTGCGGCGGAAATAAGAGCCACGTTGATTCATTTGGATGACACTTTTTAAAGCACCTTCACCGAGAAGAGAACGCGAAAGTGTGAAAACATGATTTCACTACAAAATCAAGTCCACAACACACCGCTTCAAAACAGTTTTACAACAAAAACATTTTGCATTGATACAAGCAATTACACACTATATTGCCAAAAGTGTTGTGACGCCGGCCTTTACATGCACATGAGCTTTAATGCCGTCCCATTCTTAATCCGTAGGGTTTAATATGGAGTCGGCCCACCCTTTGCAGCTCCAAAACTCTCTCATCCATGTCTTTATGGACCGACGCTTTGTGCACTGGAGCACAGTCATGTTGGGACAGGAAGGGGCCGTCCCCAAACTGTTCCCACAAAGTTCGGAGCATGAAATTGTCCAAAATATCTTGAAGTATTAAGGAGTTCCTTTCACTGGAACTAAGGGGCCAAGCCCAACCCTACCCCATAATCCCCCCTCCACCAAACTTTACACTTGGCACAATGCAGTCAGGCAAGACCCGTTCTCCTGGCAACCGCCAAACCCAGACTCGTCCATGGGATTGTCAGACAGAGAAGCGTGATTGGTCACGTCTGAATTCAATGATTTGGAGGGGTGTCCTAATACTTCTGGCAATATAGTGTATATGATTAGTTACAGGAAAGAAATAATATTAAAAGAAAATTAAACCTTTGTGACTACGACAACAAAAATTCTCTTCACGAGTTTTGCAGGTTGATCAGACTCACCTCATCGGCCATCTGGATGTATCCATGTTTCCTCTCAATATCAGCGTATTTCTTCCAGTACCCATAACAGTAAGGATAATGCAGGAAAAACGCATCAAATGCCTTCCTTGAAGCCAGAAGGTGGTTCTGAAACAAAAGAAGAGCTGATGAACGCTTGTAATGCTTTGGTATTAAAGGGTTACTTCAATTGAGGGAAATCTCTCAGCCTTAATTTGTGTTGCCGATGAAAGTCGATTGGGCCTCACCTCTTGCTCGACATACTGCAGAAGGTACACCCAGCCATTGAAGTCCTCAGGATTGTCCTCCACGACCTTAGAAAGACGCTCGTACTCCGTGGGGAGCTCAGGTTCTTGCGGCGTGGTCGCGTCTGCTGCTGGTTCGGCTCCTGGTTCTGCGGTTTCTTCTTCCTCTTTGGGCGCATCTTCCAGCTCCATTTCAGAAGGGCTCTCAGAGTCTCCCGCCTGCTTGACCGCATCCTGCTCCGCCAATCGATCCACGACGTGCCCTCCGTTTGATTCCGTCTGCTGCCCGACAACCTGATCCGAGTTTTCCAGAACGGGATCTGAAGGACTGATTTTCTGGTCAATGTTCTCCGCTGCGGATTTCAAATGCTCCAGCGAGCACAGCTGAAACGGCTCCACGGCGGACGCCGGCTGGGTCTGCTCGTGCTCGCTGCTTTCCGGGTTTGATAGAGGAGCCGGTGCTGTCGTCCAGTCGGTCGCGGTCAGCTCCGTGCCATCTGTGCCCTCCATCGCAGGAGCGTCCCCGTTATCAGGGGCATTCGTGTCCAACATCCCGGTCATGGGCTCACCTGAAACAGACCAATGGGATACCGTTACGCAAAACATCTTTTAGGATGCCACTGACCCAAAAACATGATCATCCTATCGACCCCCATCCTAAAAATGGAATTACTGATGTTAAATCAATACACCAATGTAAATCATTATTTGGACAATACTGCACTTCTAATAGTCATGTATAAATAAAACTATATGACTAACGATATATAAGGCAGTATGGGATAAATATTAAAAGACAATTTCCACCACATAAGGGAAAAAAATCTGGATTATAACAAGAAAGTCAAAATTGTGGAATACCAGCTAAAAATGATCACAACTTCTTGCTATATTTAACTATATTGGACGACAGATCTTATGAAACTGATGTTCGCTTGTATAACAATAATTTATAACTCATTTTTACTAGAATGCAAGATATTATTTGGACAATACTGCATTAAATGAAGTTTGTTCTACTCCATTTGGTTCTCTTTATGCATCTACTTTCTTATTTATAAGTTTTAACTTGTTTTCCTAAACAAATCTCAACACAAGTCATCTCATAATGCTAGTAATATAAAATAAAGCAGCATTTACATCAAATCCACCTTCTATTAAAGCGTAAACAAGTTGTTGTGATGCAATATGCCACATTGGAATTTAAGATAACGCCCAATTTGCATATATTTACAAGCTGTGTGTTTAGCATATTTAAATATCAGGCTTGATTTAGCTGACTGAATATACAAACTAACTCTGTGCAAGTTAACATCAAATCAACGCATTACGTTCACTAAAAACACACATGACTTGAGGTGAAACTTTAAAAGCCTTGCGGGTTTATTTAAGGTTATATGAAATGTTTCTAACGCGTTTCCTGGTCAAACGACACACGATGATTCGTCGAAGTTAACGTTAGTTTGCGAAAATTAGTTAGCTTACGGATCAAAATAGGCTTTAAAACGCGTTCGGTGCTTTTCGAAAAGGCGAATTAGTTTTCAAACCAGATAAATCCGCAATAGAATTAGGAAACCGTTTTCGATACCATCGGTGTGGTCTCGGCCTGCTCTCTTCACGCGTTAGCCCAACTGCTAACGGTGATTTACCTCAGAGTGTTCGAGAAAAGACGGCGCGCGAATGGCGGGAAGCATACTTACCAGAATCTTCCATGAAACTGGGTTAAAACGGCAGATATTTGCACAACTTCTTCGAAGTTTTATGCGGCTGATAACATGTGGTCGAACGGCCGCGCTCTATCGCATTCAACACCCGTTGCGTCGAGCGACGAGGAAAGGACACGAATGCTTTGCGCATGCGCACTACGCCACGAAACTCACAACAAATAAAAGGGGACTCACGTCATTCTGGTGTGTTACCGATAGGGGAGTAACCGGAGTAACGCCCCCGTTAAAAAATAAAAATTTAAAAATTTAAAATGAACGCGGCTAATATGAAAATATGAAACAACAAATATGAAAGCCCATTTCCGCCACATAAGAAAAAAATATGCTTAAATCTTGATTATGACAGGAAAAAGTCGAAATTATCACATATAATTTTGTTATATACATATATAATAACAAAAAGTATAAATTGTCATAAAATTCGTACTCAAGCTATATTGGATAAACATATATTAGTATATTGAAAGTCTTATGAAACTGATTTACTTTTATTACTTAGCTACACAGCAATACTTTGAATTAAATAACTCGTTTAAAACAGGAAGTAAATGTCAAATGCTGGATGTAAATGGCCTCTTGAGTTCAGGTTTATATAAATAAGGAAGTTGCAAATTCTTTGAAAACAAAACAGACATCAGCCATTAATAGCTAAATGGTTAGCTGATTTATTTGCCACATGTGTAAAAGCCCATTCTTCGGAGGGGAAAAACGCAACACAATAAAGTTTTATTTAAACAAGGCATTTTTTGAATTCGATGGCGCCACGTCATAAGCCCCGCCCCTTCAGCGTAAACTGACGGTAGTGAGCGATTGGAAGTACACTACTGTTGTACACAACAGTTGTACACTACTGTTGATGTGGTCGAACTTTAAAAACGTTTCGTTACAATGCACATATCATATCTGAACGGTACTTTAAACAGAGTAGCCTTTAAAAAAACCAACACAATTATATTCTTCCGCGTTTCAACGGCGTCCATTTCAGTCCGATCGCGCATGCGAATCCTACTACGGCGAAGCGTCATACGCTCGTCTTTTGAATATTAATTAGGTCACGCGTCCGTTGCTGGAATAATTAAAGGGACAGTTCACACAAAAAGGAAAATTCTGTCATTTCAACCCTGAGTTTATGTCGTTTAGTGCTGCCCTTCTGAAGATCATAACTACATGTTTCCCAGAAGACAGAATGAGCCCAATCCACCCTGTTCATCCACTCAGAAAGTTCACACACCCCAGATCTCCATGAGCAGCAATAGTTCTTTTCTAAGATTGTCTGCATGTTTTGCTTCAGGAAATATTGTGTGAAACTGATGTAAAATAATATGCAGAGGAAACCCAGTCCTGTGTTTGTGTTACACCTTATTAGTGTTACAAAGCTACAAAACGTGTGTAATCTAACCAAATACATCACACGTGACCTTTAAAGCGTGTGTTTAGTAATCTGTAGTGACAAACATTTTAGAAGTAAGCTTCCAAACCCTGTGTAAATATATAAAGGAAACTATCCAAAGAAGAATGCTAGTTTTAATGTTATCAAATCTGTAGCGAATGCCAGTCTGTTGAATATTAACTACGACGTCGCTGACGCAGCCGCTCTCTGTCCAATGGCAAAACGCGCCTCATGACTATTAATCGCAGAGCCTTCGCCGTAGTAGGACGCGAGTGCAAATGGCGCAGTGCGCCTGAGCAAGAAAGAGAGGAAGTAGCGGCTGAAGCAGGTCCGCACCTTTTCCGGTAACACCGACAGCAGCAGCAGCAGTACAACCGGGGCCAGGAGAAAGAGCGACCGGAGAGGAAAGAGGGGACAGAACCGAGCCGGGGCGCGAGAGAGCGCGGCTGTTACACGAGGTAAAGCAGCGCGTGCGGTGTCGCGCTCACGCACTTGCGCTTGGCACGAGTGGCGAAACTACGAGAGGAAAGTTAGTTGTGTTGGACACCCCTCCCTTTTCTCATCCGCTTTCTCTTGTGTTCCAGGGACGGAAGAGGGGACACGCGGGATGAATCCCCGACCTTCGGACTGTTTCGGAGCAGAGCTGATGATCTGACGTGTGTCGGAAGGGAATGAGCGCGAGCGAGCGGCGACCCGACAGTCGGTACACGAGAAGGAAGTCCGAGAGGAAAGGCCTGTGACAGATCTATAGCCTACTTTCTATGCATTCTGAGGTCTATGCACACTCATAGTGTATTAGATTCACTCTTTCTCTCTTTTTTAAAAGCAAATGCCTGAAAAGCAACAAAGTTGCATGCACAGTGACTGAACGGACAAAAACACAGTACCCAACATACTATATGCACAGCCAACAAAATGGGGAAGATGCTTTCCAAGATCTTTGGCAACAAGGAGATGAGAATATTGATGCTTGGACTTGATGCCGCCGGGAAGACGACAATCCTTTACAAACTCAAACTGGGCCAGTCGGTCACCACCATCCCGACGGTCGGCTTCAACGTGGAGACCGTCACCTACAAGAACGTCAAGTTCAACGTCTGGGACGTGGGCGGTCAGGACAAGATCCGGCCCCTGTGGCGGCACTACTACACCGGCACCCAAGGACTGATCTTCGTAGTGGACTGTGCGGATCGAGACCGGATCGACGAGGCCCGACAGGAGCTGCATCGCATCATCAACGACCGCGAGATGCGGGACGCCATCATCCTCATCTTCGCCAACAAGCAAGACCTGCCGGACGCCATGAAGCCGCACGAGATCCAGGAGAAGCTGGGCCTGACCCGGATCCGAGATCGCAATTGGTACGTCCAGCCGTCCTGCGCCACCACGGGCGACGGACTCTACGAAGGGCTCACCTGGCTCACGTCGAACTACAAATCCTAATGCGAGCGACAACTAGAAGCAATTAACCAATAACTCTCGACTTTTCTTTCGTACGCCCGTTCTTTGCTTTCAGCACTCTCTGTCATGTTTGAATGTCCGTAAAGTATTACTTTCAGAAGCTGTGGGAAGGGTGTTTATGTCTGAAGATCCAGTTGTTATAGTCCAAAAATGGCAGCTTGTTTGTTTACCTCTGTGCCATCATCACGTATACTGAATGTATGGAGAATAGCTGCAGTGCAGAGCATTCAAATAAACACACAAAACCATGTTTTCCATGAAGAACCTGAGCGTTTGATTGCATTTCCGCAGGTGCTCCCCAAAATATGTTCTGCTGCAGGAGCATTGTGGGTAATTTTCTGAACTAATCAAGCCGTGATAACCCGTCTCTGTCCTGGTACCGGCTCTCCTCAAACACAGATCACACCAAGCCTCTTTTGTCTCCTGCTAAATTAATGCTTTGTTTTATTATTTTGACTCGTATGTTATGCTGAAGAAATAATAAAATCTATATATATATAAATCTATATATATACATCTATATCAAGTATAATGTGATTGTATCTTCTTGACGTGGAACAACGTGCCAGCTTTACAGAAAATGCTTGTTTCAGTGTTACAGTTTAGAAAGAAGTTTGTTGTCAGCACTGAACACCATATCAGCACCATATCGGTGTCGGCCGATATATGATAATTTTTAGTGTTAAGGTTATCGGCCCGATGAGAGAATGTGGCTGATATATTAAACCCGGACTTGGCTTTTAATTGTGAGACTTTTGTTTTTGTAATCAGGCTCTCAGAAATTATATTATTAAATTTATTGGCCAAAATATCGGTTATCGGACAAAATGTTCATATCGGTCATCTCTAGTAGGGTTCAGATGTTGGATAGGAGCTGTTAATATTTTTATATTAAAAAGATGTTTTTAAAGTCGCAATGAACGCAAGTGACTAAACACGCACAATATAGCGGCACCATATCGGTAGCGGCCGATATATGATCATTTTTAGTGTTAAGGTTATCGGCCCGATGAGAGAATGTGGCTGATATATTAAACCCGGACTTGGCTTTTAATTGTGAGACTTTTGTTTTTGTAATCAGGCTCTCAGAAATTATATTATTAAATTTATTGGCCAAAATATCGGTTATCGGCTTTCAAATATAGAATTATCGGTTATCGGACAAAATGTTCATATCGGTCATCTCTAGTAGGGTTCAGATGTTGGATAGGAGCTGTTAATATTTTTATATTAAAAAGATGTTTTTAAAGTCGCAATGAACGCAAGTGACTAAACACGCACAATATAGCGGCACCATATCGGTAGCGGCCGATATATGATCATTTTTAATGTTATGGTTATCGGCCTGATATTAAACCCGGACTTGGCTTTTAATATTGGGACTTTTTTGTAATCAGGCTCTGAAAAATTATATTACAAAATTGGGTTTAGATTTATCAATGAAACGTAAATGGCGACTAAAGACGTACCATATGTTGGCACCATGTCGGTATCGGCCGATATATGATAATTTTTTTTATGTTATGGTTATCGGCCCGATAAGAAAATTGGGCTGATATATTAAACCCGGACTTGGCTTTTAATTGTGAGACTTGTTTTTGTAATCAGCCTCTGAAAAACTTTTATTAAAAAAATTGAATTTAAATTTCAAAATATCAGATATCAGCTTTCAAATATGTAGAATTATCGGTTATCAGCTAAAAGTGTTCATGTCGGTCATCTCCAGTAGGGTTCAGATGTTGGATAGGAGCCATTAATATTTTTATATTAAGTTGATTTTAAAGTCACAATGAAATGCAAGTAGTGAGTAAAGACGCACAATATATCGGCACCATACCGATATAATCATTTTTAATGTTATGGTTATCGGCCTGATAAGAAAGTTAGGCGGATAAATAATGTATTATTTCCTTCACCTGAGACGCTTCAGATGTGCACATGATGGGTTTGAATTGCTTGAAATATGATTGGAATCACTTCAAAAAAGGAAAGTACAGTTAACGTGCAAGTCTGTCATATAGGCGTCTTAAAATTATAATGAGAACATCATAGTTGTGTGTTTTGGGACATGGCTTTAATGTTGAGACTTTTGTTTTTGTAATCAGGCTCTCAATAATGTTAAAAAAAAAATGGATTTGGATTTATCAGCCAAAATATTGGTTATCGGCTTTCACATGTAAAGAGTTATCGGTATCGGCCGAAATTTTCATATCGGTGCGTCCCTAACTGTGTTTTGGTAGAAGGCCTGTTTTGAGTTGAATCTCTGACCCCGTGAGGTGAGTTAATCATGACTTCTTTAGTTTCAGGGTCAAACGATCCACCGATTCACTCACACGGCGCGCGTATGAAAAGTGTTAAAGTTCATCATAGATTAGATTAGAGTTGTGAATGATGTTTGCGGAAGCAGATTCAGTTCATGCTCTCCAGAACGCAGGAGTTTCTGTAATGCTGCTGCTGTTTTACAGTCTATTTGAATAACAAACATCTCAAAGTTTAATTAAATGCAGTTTCCTGGTACATCGCCACTGATTTCATAACTCATATTTGAATGTGCACCATGAAAACATGCTCAGCTCACATTTAACCCCTAAATTATCAGTGAAAAATAAGACATTAAAGTTTAGTTTATACTGTGATTCAATATTTTCATTAAACGCACTTCAATAGGTCAAAAAAAAATCAATAGGTTTATTTTCTTAATGCAACAAATGATTTCTTGCTGTGGTTTGATTTTGCTGTGCAATGTGACCTGATGTCTGCAGAGGATTTGGTGAACTTGTCAGACAAGTGAAGCATGGCAGTGGAAACTGAGCAATGTTGTCAGATCGAGAGAGGCGTGAGATGACACCCGACAACACACAACCGCAGAAACGAGCTCCATCTCTGCTGATCAGAAACACACGGCTGTTGTTTAGTGAGATTGACTGGAGCTGACACATTAAAGCGTTGCTGTTTTTACGCTGCCCGTCTGCTTTGGCCATTTCATGCATAAATACACAAACTACTATAAGAACATTTAATAGCATTTCGACAAAATGAGCCTTCTCGTTACGCTCAGCACTAGAAAAAAAGGTTCAGTGAGGTTCTGTATAGAACTCTAGGGTTCTCGACTCGATTTTAAAGAACGCTTCAGCCAGAAAGGTTCCGTATAGAACTCTAGGGTTCTCGACTCGATTTTAAAGAACGCTTCAGCCAGAAAGGTTCCGTATAGAACTCTAGGGTTCTCGACTCGATTTTAAAGAACGCTTCAGCCAGAAAGGTTCCGTATAGAACTCTAGGGTTCTCGACTCGATTTTAAAGAACGCTTCAGCCAAAAAGGTTCCGTATAGAACTCTAGGGTTCTCGACTTCGATTAAAGAACGCTTCAGCCAGAAAGGTTCCGTATAGAACTCTAGGGTTCTCGACTCGATTTTAAAGAACGCTTCAGCCAAAAAGGTTCCGTATAGAACTCTAGGGTTCTCGACTCGATTTTAAAGAACGCTTCAGCCAAAAAGGTTCCGTATAGAACTCTAGGGTTCTCGACTCGATTTTAAAGAACGCTTCAGCCAAAAAGGTTCCGTATAGAACTCTAGGGTTCTCGACTCGATTTTAAAGAACGCTTCAGCCAGAAAGGTTCCGTATAGAACTCTAGGGTTCTCGACTCGATTTTAAAGAACGCTTCAGCCAAAAAGGTTCCGTATGGAACTCTAGGGTTCTCGACTCGATTTTAAAGAACGCTTCAGCCAAAAAGGTTCCGTATGGAACTCTAGGGTTCTCGACTCGATTTTAAAGAACGCTCTAGCCAAAAAAGTTCCGTATGGAACTCTAGGGTTCTCGACTCGATTTTAAAGAACGCTTCAGCCAAAAAGGTTCCGTGTAGAACTCTAGTGTTCTCGACTCGATTTTAGAGAACGCTTCAGCCAAAAAGGTTCCGTATAGAACTCTAGGGTTCTCGACTCGATTTTAAAGAACGCTCTATGCCAAAAAGGTTCCGTATGGAACTCTAGGGTTCTCGACTCGATTTTAAAGAACGCTTCAGCCAAAAAGGTTCCGTATGGAACTCTAGGGTTCTCGACTCGATTTTAAAGAACGCTCTAGCCAAAAAAGTTCCGTATGGAACTCTAGGGTTCTCGACTCGATTTTAAAGAACGCTTCAGCCAAAAAGGTTCCGTGTAGAACTCTAGAGTTCTCGACTCGATTTTAAAGAACGCTTCAGCCAAAAAGGTTCCGTATAGAACTCTAGGGTTCTCGACTCGATTTTAAAGAACGCTCTATGCCAAAAAGGTTCCGTATAGAACTCTAGGGTTCTCGACTCGCTTTTAAAGAACGCTTCAGCCAAAAAGGTTCCGTATAGAACTCTAGGGTTCTCGACTCGATTTTAAAGAACGCTTCAGCCAAAAAGGTTCCGTATAGAACTCTAGGGTTCTCGACTCGATTTTAAAGAACGCTTCAGCCAAAAAGGTTCCGTATAGAACTCTAGGGTTCTCGACTCGATTTTAAAGAACGCTTCAGCCAAAAAGGTTCCGTATAGAACTCTAGGGTTCTCGACTCGATTTTAAAGAACGCTTCAGCCAAAAGGTTCCGTATAGAACTCTAGGGTTCTCGACTTCGATTTTAAAGAACGCTTCAGCCAAAAAGGTTCCGTATAGAACTCTAGGGTTCTCGACTCGATTTTAAAGAACGCTTCAGCCAAAAAGGTTCCGTATAGAACTCTAGGGTTCTCGACTCGATTTTAAAGAACGCTTCAGCCAAAAAGGTTCCGTATAGAACTCTAGGGTTCTCGACTGATTTTAAAGAACGCTTCAGCCAAAAAGGTTCCGTATAGAACTCTAGGGTTCTCGACTCGATTTTAAAGTACGCTTCAGCCAAAAAGGTTCCGTATAGAACTCTAGGGTTCTCGACTCGAAATTGTCATTAAAAATTCATTAAAATTAATGAATTAAAAGTCCATAAAATGATCCCATGATGGGATGATTCTATATATAAAGCGCCTGACGGAACCCTTTAAAAGGCTGAAGTTCCTCCTATATTGTGTGTTTTAGTGATGCTTGCATTAGAAACACCACCAACATGCGTTCAGGGTTTTCTACTGGATTTTCTACTGGACCTTATGGAATCAGTGGCACATTCCCAATGGTTTCTTCACTCATTTCTCTCCCACTGCTAATAATCTGCTTTCAGCCGGCGTCTTGTAAACAGGGAAATCTCCGGTCCTTTTTTAGTGTTCATCTGAAACATTGCAGCATTGATCTCTGTCATATCTGGCAGTGATAAAATGAAATCAAAGTTTTTCTCCCACTACAGATGAATGTGATGTACTTTAGATAGAGCTGAGTCAGGCCAGACGCTCTACACTGATCAACCGTCCCATTAGAGTCGCACAGGACACCATTAGTATCTGTTAGGACACACATTACACACACTGTGTCCAGGGGAAATCAACAGGTTTTAATGCTTGGGATATTCCTCCTCCTTCAGTTCAGCACGTTTGTGGCATTTGTTCATGATCCTGTGAGGTTAAATGTGTTAAATTAATATAATGCATTGCTGTGCAATTTAGCACACTTAAGTCATATAAGTGTCAAGAGTCCTAAGATGTGTTTAAACTGAAATAACTACATGCAATTGGATTTTACTTAAAAATGTACTTTACTTACTTTAAATGTAATGTCGGCTTCAGGAACAAGAGCAAATGTAGGCGGGGCTTGATTGTGTCCGTGGGGAATTGATTGGATGGTTGTGGTTTGCTATTGGTGGATCTCATGTGAGTGACAGGTGGCCCCGCCCTCGTCATCAGAGAAGAGATGAAGTTATTCTGACTCAAGATTTTAAACACAATAATGATGAGCATCCATAAACACTGCAATATTCCATAAAACAAGAATTTCACGGGTTTTGTTGTTGCAGACATGGACTGGTATGATCACAGGACTCATTGTTCTGTCTGAGCTCGTCATCAGGTCGTGCTGCGGATCCTGGCGCCGCATACAGATGATGATTCATGGGACACAATGAGGTTTGTTTCCTAAAGGAGTGACAGATCCATGAGTTTCGACACTGAAACTGATACGCTTCTCCTCAACATTGTTACTTTAGTTGAGTTTAAAATTTATAAAGCACCTTGAAGGTGCAATATGTAAGATTTTAGGATTAAAAAATCCACTAGAACAGTGTTATATATTGTGTTGACGTGT
>JAGHMJ010000032.1:1438755-1453755 GCA_018749465.1 Paracanthobrama guichenoti | reverse complement strand
AAATGCTCAGCGTTTCCTGAGTTTCTCGTCCACACTGAAACTTAAATATTCTTTCTGCACATGTATAAAATGTAATAAAAGCTGACGGAGATGATACAGAGAGACTAGATGTCATAAAGTTCCGGCACCATCATTTTATTAGCAGTCTCGAAATCTGCGTCTGGTCTTGTTTTGGCAGCAATTGCGAGTAACTGTTTGGTTCCTTTAATAGGGAGCCAGAGCAGTGTTGACAGAACCGGGCTAGTATGGTCACACTTCCTGGTTCTAATACATTTACATTTATGCCTTTGGCAGACGCTTTCATCCAAAGCGACTTGCATTGTATTCAAGATACACATTTTTTAAATTTTTTTGTCAGTTCTTGCTTTCCCTGGGAATCGAAACCCATGACCATGGCGTTGCTAGCACCACACTCTTATTGTTTGAGCTACAGCAAAGCTAGTAAGAGCTCGAGCTGCTGCGTTTTGGACCAGCTGGAGTTTGTTTATTAAGCGAACAGGGCAACCACCCAGTAGAGCATTACAGTAATCTAGCCTTGAGCTCATGAACGCATGAACTGTTCAGCATTTTGCATTGAGAGCATGTGCCGTAATTAGGGCCCGAGCACCGACGTTGTGAGGACCCTATTGGAATCGCTCAGTCTATTCTTCTCCAAAATGAATCGCTTATTTGAGGGCCTAAACATGCTCGAACTGATGAAAGTTTGCACACGCGTCAGAAGTTGTGAAAATGTACGTCTGATATGGGTTTCAGAATTAGGTGTGGCAAAATGTCTCGATAGCGGCACCTACAAAATTTCAAACAAGCGGCATTCGCGCTACGTTTCACGCACAAGTATGAAATTAGGTAGAAACGTAACAATACCCACAATAAAGACCCTGGTTGTAAAATCTGAAAACCAACAGGAAGTCAGGTATTTTGAATTTTCTCTGCAAAGTTTTTGCTTGCCATTTCCAGAGGTTGTACTTTAGCAAACTCCTCCTCCCTAAGATTTAATCAGATCTTCATCATGTTTGGTCAGTGTAATCTAAAGGCCTTGGTGACGTTAACTGTGACGATCTTGAGTTTTCCCTGGAGGGCGTGTCCGTGGCGGCCTGACAGTTTGTTTCTCCGTGAAACGGGAAGCTGTTGTAAGTCAGGCGTACAATGTCCAATCTGCCCCAAACTTTGATAATAGTCCTGACCTGAAGACTCTACATGACACTATTCAGTTATAGTCAGAGCGCCACCTTCTGGCAGCAGGAAATGTGGCCCATAAAAATGACTTTGCTATTTTTCTTCTATTGTTACCTGCTTAAATGCATGTCGCCCACTATTCACTGTTTTCCTGAAGTCCCGGGTGACGGTGGTCCCGGGTGACGGTGGTCCCGGGTGACGGTGGCCCTGGGTGACGGTGATGATTTTGTTTTCTTGTACACACAAGATGGAAACGCTGCTTTATGCACAGCTGTTTTATGCATTATTCCAATCTTGCGCACAAGTTAAATTCACAACTTTGCATGGAAACATAATTGACAGAAGAAAACCATGCTTTTAAAATGTATCCAGACGAATGCAGACGTAGCTTAAGTGATCAGACGCGTGTAAAACAGAACTGAGCTGAATAATGACACTATTCTCTTCTGTAGGGATGAAATTGATTTTGTTTCATAATTAATGCATTTTGCAACATTATTTTCCTGTTTATTTCCGAAAAAACTGCTTTGAAACCATTGGTATTGTGTTAAGTGCTACAGTAATAAATGCTGTACGTCATTGATGTACATTCATTGCATTGATCCACATGCATTCACATCGCTGGCAGGTCAGCGTGCGACTATATAGAGAAAAAAAGAAGCATTTGAATATTTCAGTGTGTGTGTGTGTGTGGTGGCATGCATTCATGCGAACGCAGTGTCTGTCTCAGTGTGCAGTGCTGAAGCTGCACTTTGACCGCTGTCGACACCGTCAGTGCGTCCGCAGCTCTCGCTCTGTGTTCTGGACGCTCCGGTGCTTCACAGCAACATCTATGCCGTTAATCTGAGTATTCAGCCGCTCATATGCCCTGAAATGCTGTGGTTTATATCAATGAGTGGCAGTATCGCACACGCTCTGAGCACAGCTGTGCCATTGAAGCACTACACGCCTCGTTCTTTCCACGAGTCTGAACAAAAGCGCCTTTCTCTTCTGGACGGCGTATACTGAGGTTAGTGTGGCAGATCAGAGCTCGTTAATTAATCACTTGTTATGGACGTCACATGCATGCGATTGCCCTCAAATCTCTTGACTAAACTCTTGAGGTTTCTGGTGTCAATGGTTGGCCCTGGCGTCTGAGATGGTGTTTATTGGGGTGATAACTCACTCTCAAAGAATTTCTCTTTAATTCATCCATAATATAGTGCTTTAGTGCCGCCCACTTTTTCAGCGGCGTTGCTTCCGGAAGTATTTTTTTTTCCATTTATCTTATTGGGATTACAAAAAAAGTCTTGGTTAAAGTGCTATGTAAGCCATGGACCGAATCAATTAGCTACAAGGATAATCCCAACTTTGATTTGAAGCAAAAAGGTATTTTAAAATCAGAGCTAAAGATCTTTTTGTGTGTTTTGCCTCTCTGATTGGTGGGTTTTCTGTACAGCATCATGGGTAATGTAGTGTTTTCAAAAGTCTTTCATCCAGGAATGAAACAGTGAGTCATTGAAGCATTCATTCAAGAGATTCACTCAAAAACACTGATTCATCCAGGAATGAAACAAGTGAAGTCTTTCTGAGTGAGTCATTGAATCATTCATTCAAGATTCACTCAAAAACACTGATTCATCCAGAATTCACTCAAAATTCACACACTGATTCATCCAGGAATGAAACAAGTGAAGTCTTTCTGAGTGAGTCATTGAATCATTCATTCAAGAGATTCACTCAAAAACACTTCAAGATTCATCCAGGAATGAAACAAGTGAAGTCTTTCTGAGTGAGTCTTTGAATCATTCATTCAAGAGATTCACTCAAAAACACTGATTCACCCAGTAATGAAACAAGTGAATCATCAAAAAAAGAAACTTTTAATAGACTGCGAAACTAACATTTAGTCAGAACCTCTAGTAAATGACGTTATTGTGTGTAGGTGTCTGTTCAGAATCGTGGAAGAATCACAATCTCCGTTTGAAACAACACATCCTGATTTATCCAGAATCCTGCAGCTCTGATTCAGTCAATATGAACAAATCTGGGCTTTTGAGAAAATATGATTCCCAGTTCACACAGACTTACTTTTAAATGACAGAATCAAGAAGTTTACATGTTTATTTTACACATTTACTTTATCTCGTTCATATTATTGCATGTTGCATATTAATATATTTTCCAATTATTTCTAATAAAATATAATTTTTATTGCAGAAATTATGCACATTATTTACTATCATTACATTAAAATAATGTAATGTCAAATATAGCCTTTTAGGTTTATATCAGATACCCATATCAGTTGATCTCTAAAAATCAGTATCCGAGGGTTATGTCATATAGAGCCCGTATGTGTTGATTTTATCAGTGAAATGTCTTGATTTAAACAGCACAGTTGCTCGGACTGAGATATAAGATGTTGTGAATGTGTTGTAGGTATAATGGCTCTCTGCCAGGAGGAGACCGCGGTCGCAAGAGGAGCCGCTTTGCTCTGTACAGGAGGGCCAAAGCCAACGGCGTCAAGCCGAGCACGGTGCACATCCTCAGCAACCCTCACGACAGCAAGGTGTGTGTTTTATTCAGCACATCGCAGGTGCACTGAAGGGCACAGGCTGAGGGAATTGGTGAGGGATGGTGACACTGCGTGACCTTTCGTTGCAGGCGGTGAACAGCAGGGGGCAGCACAGCATCTCCTTCACCCTCTCCAGGAACCAGACCGTGGTGGTGGAGTATTGCCATGACAACGACACCGACATGTTCCAGGTGAGTCTGCAGAACAGCGTGTTCAAACTCTGGGTCATATAAAGGCAGCATGAAATATAAACGACTGAGGCTGATCTGTCCCATAATGCCGTTGCAGATCGGCCGCTCCACGGAGAGCCCCATAGACTTTGTGGTGACGGACACACCGGGCGGGTCCAAGGAGGGCGAGGACTCGTCCTCGGCGCCCAGCACCATCTCCCGCTTCGCCTGCAGGGTCGTCTGCGACCGCAACCCTCCGTTCACCGCCCGCATCTATGCCGCCGGCTTCGACTCCTCCAAGAACATCTTCCTGGGGGTTGGTATTCATTACAGAATAACAGGACAGAACCATCATTGTTAGGGTTCAGATGGTGGTTAGTAGCCACTGATGTTTTTGTATTAAAAAGATGAAACATAAGTATTGACTAAAGATGCACAATACATCAGCTCTCAAAAACCATATAACAATTTGGATTTAGATTTAATAGCAAAGTAAGCAAGTAGTGACTAAAGACACACGATATATCGGCACAGAACGGTGTCGGTCGATACATGATCGTTTTTAATGTTATGGATATCGGCCCGATAAGAAAATGTGGCTGATATATTTGGCCGCATTATATTAAATGCATTTTATCAGTTCACACACACTCCTAATCGAGATGCATCGCTCATGCAGGAGAAAGCAACTAAATGGAAGAATCCGGATGGTCACATGGACGGACTCACGACCAATGGCGTGCTGGTGATGCATCCGCTGGGCTTCCCCGAAGAGCCCAAGCAGGGCCTGTGGAGAGAGATCTCGGTGTGTGGAGACGTGTACGCCCTCAGAGAGACCCGGTCCGGCCCCATCCGCGGACAGCTGGTACATATGAGCTCCTGACGCTAACCACATCTACTCAACACTGAATCACAAGTCCACGTAACTACTCTGTAAACCACAAGAGCGTGCTAACCGTGACTCCTGACGTGAGAGCCCTGTGAATGATGGGTAACCTGTGAAAGCGCCTCATTCGCGTGCTTTATTCAGCCGATGAGTTCCTGTTTATATCTGTGTTTGCTTTTGTGTGTGGGGATAAAGATCTGCGGGTCACTGGAAAAGAGATATTATGAAGACATAACTTGCATAAGATTAGCTTTCTGTCGTACGGCTGCACGATTTGGGGGGGGAAATGCAATTATAATTTTTCTTATAAAAATTAATAAAATGAATATAATTTAATTAGTAAAAAAGTGAATTAAAAAGCACCAGGTCGACTGTACATGTGTGTAGGGCAGCACAAATTAGCCCCAAAAATGGTGAATTATGACTCTTTCCAGACTCTGTCAGAACCCTGTCCTCGTGTGTGTGTGTGTGTGTGTGTGTGTGTGTGTGTGTGTGTGTGTGTGGCAGGCTCAGGGTGAGAGCAGTGCGCTGCAGGACGGCTCTCTGGTGGATCTGTGCGGAGCGACGCTGCTGTGGCGCACGGCTGAAGGTCTGCTGAAAGCGCCCACGCTGCGGCACCTGGACGCCCTCCGGCTGGAGCTGAACGCGGCGCGGCCGCAGTGTCCCGTGGGCCTGAGCACGCTGGCCTTCCCCAGCCTCCCGCGCAGCCACAGCCTGGAGGAGCGCCAGCCCTGGGCCTACCTCGCCTGCGGACACGTCCACGGCCGGCATGACTGGGGCCAGCGGCCCGAGCGCCACAGGGAGCGGGAGGAGGGTGCCTGTGGCGGGACAGGCGGCCGAAGGGAGTGTCCGCTCTGCCGGACGGTCGGGCCGTACGTGCCACTGTGGCTGGGTGGCGAGCCGGCCTTCTACGTGGACGCGGGTGCCCCGACTCATGCCTTCGTGCCCTGCGGCCACGTGTGCTCAGAGAAGACGGTCCGGTACTGGGCCGAGACACCGCTGCCTCACGGGACACACGCCTTCAGACCCACGTGCCCATTCTGCTCGGCCCCGCTGTCGGCTGCGCCCGGGTATACACGCCTCATCTTCCAGGGACCCATCGATTGATGAGGGGGCCGAACGAGGGGACGAAAGGGGCCGGGAGTCTCACCGCGGTCTCGCACACCAAACGTGAGGAATAATGGGGTTTTAATGTTTCTGAACGACTCTCTTCTGCTCAGTCCAGTAAAACTATTACTCCAGTCTTCAGTGTCACATGATCCTTCACTGATCATTCTCATATGAGGATCTGATGATCAACACACATTTATGATTATTATTGTATTTTTGTGGAAACACTACAGTTCAAAAGTTTAGGGTAAATAAGTAAAAAAAAAAAAAAAAAAAACCTTTATTCATCAAGGACGCATTAAACTGATCTAAAGTGCCAGTAAAGACATTTATAATGTCACAGAAGATTCTATTTCAGATAAATGCTGTTCTTTATATTCATCAAAGAATCCTGAGAAATAAAATCTGAATTATTCTCAGCACTGATAATAATCATAAATGTGTGTTGAGCATCAGATCCTCATATGAGAATGATCAGTGAAGGATCATGTGACACTGAAGACTGGAGTAATGATGATAAACTCAGCTTTGATCACAGGAATAAATCACACTTTACTGTATATTCACACAGAGAACAGCTGATCTACACTGGAGGAATATTACACTGATCTACTGGAGTTATGATCGGATTCATGAGCAGGAGAGACTCAAAAACATTAAAAAACTTAATTATTCCAAACTTTTGACCGATAGTGTAAATGTGGCGCATATAAATATCAACACACGTGCACATAGTAGCGTTTATGAATTATGCTGCCTTCAAGAATGTCGCCAGTGTCATAAATGCATCTTTATTTATGACTTTGGGACAATTAATATCTTATTAACTGGAGTTACACCTAAAAATGATCATTCTGTCATCATTTACTCATTTTCTTTCTTCTGCTGAACACACGTCTGACTTCCATTGTTCTTTTATTCTCACAATGATGACAGAATTTTCATTTTTCAGCAGACTATTTGTTTTCATATGCGTGACCGCCGTTCTGATGCTTGCGCTTCCAGGTAACACGCGTGCGTGCGCGCCCTGAGTGTGATAATCAGTGAGTGTGTGTGTGCTGCTGCGCATCCCTGTGTGCGTAATAATCGGAGTGTGTGTGTGTGTTGTGCTCCGCCTATAGGCTCATATTACTAACACGCCCTTTAAATAACACACAGATACTGCACTATTGACTTTAGAGCAGGTTTGTGTTGGTCAATGGTCAGTGGTTTTCAGTTCCTCACAATAGCAACGCTCCAACAATGCTCCTGAACACACCTGATGTTCAGACCAGACGCCCATGGGTGAACAGATGCGCCAGTGCGTTTGATATTTAAACAGCGTGGAGCTGGACGTGAACATGAGAACTGCGTCGGGCTGACACTAGCAGAACACACTCGCGTCACACCGGGTGTCGTGTGTAAGATCGAGCCCTAAAGTGTGCACCCGATCACTGAAGGCAGCATCGCTCTAACGCTCTGTAAATCCGCAGAGATTCCCGACCTCCTTCGCCTCTCAACGGCCGGAACGCTCTCCGTACACGGACCGAACCTCAACACACACTCCTTTATCAAACGCTTGTTTTCAGCAATAAACACACGTAGATCCACCGGAGATGCGAGCGGTTCGAGCCGTGTACTCGTCAGCCCTCCTGATTTCTTCTTCTTCTTTTCCTTGATTTCTAGAATGTTCTAGCGTTTAATGACGGTTGTAGCTGCAGTATATGCCGTAGTCGTTTGAACTTGTCAAGATGTCATATTTTTCTACATGACTGTGTTACTAAAGCTTGTTTAGTAACTTGTTTTATATACAAGTGTTTCACATATAGCAGTATATAGATTATATATATATATATATATATAAATATATCTTATTTTCTGTACATGATATGATTTGAGTCCAGGAGAGTTTGCTGAAGGAGGAACGCCTCACTGTGCCGACACGCGTCCCGGATGATGAATGTACGATCCGGGTACAATCTCCTGGTGCTAGCGCTGACTCTCTCGCTGAACTCCACTGATTGTTTCGCTTCGGGATAACTTTCATCAGTACGTCATGAACACACACGCTCACTAATGCTCTGCTCATGATATCAGTGTTATTGTGGCCTAATCCGATCTCCATCTTACAACTCCAGTTAGAACACTTTATGACTTTAACCCTCTCGTGAAGCTCGTTTGGACAATCACGGCTTTATCAGATTAGGAAACTCTGTGACCACAGAACAAAAGCTGGACTTGATTCGAAAAAGCTTAATGGTCGTAAAAAAATTAATAGGAAATTGAGAAATGCAAAAATGCAGAGAATATTTGTGTACCATCTACAAATTAGCCACAATGTAGCAATGAAGGGGTTAACTCTAAAACATCAAGAGTTTAAAACTCTCACTCACACACACTTACACACACACACTTACACACACTCTCATTCTCACACACACTTACACACACACACTTACACACACTCTCATTCTCACACACACTTACACACACACACTTACACACACTCTCATTCTCACACACACTTACACACACACACACTTACACACACACACACTTACACACACACACTTACACACACTTACACACACACACTTACACACACACTTACACACACACACTTACACACACTCTCATTCTCACACACACTTACACACACACACTTACACACACTCTCATTCTCACACACTTACACACACACACTTACACACACTCTCATTCTCACACACACTTACACACACACACTTACACACACTCTCATTCTCACACACACTTACACACACACACTTACACACACTCTCATTCTCACACACACTTACACACACACACTTACACACACTCTCATTCTCACACACACTTACACACACACACTTACACACACACACACACACTTACACACACACACTTACACACACACTTACACACACTCTCATTCTCACACACACACGCACACACACTTACACACACACACGCACACACACTTACACACACACACACACACTTACACACACACGCACACACACTTACACACACGCACACTCACTTACACACACACACACGCACACTCACTTACACACACACACACGCACACTCACTTACACACACACACGCACACTCACTTACACACACACACACACACTCACTTACACACACACACACTCACTTACACACACACACAAAAAAAACACTCACTTACACACACACACACACAAAAAAACACTCACTTACACACACACAGACACGCACTCACTTACACACACACGCGCACTCACTTACACACACGCGCGCACACACACACACACACACGCACACTCACTTACACACACACGCACACTCACTTACACACACACACAAAAAAAAACACTTACACACACACGCGCACACACACACACTCACTTACACACACACACGCTCACTCACACACACTCACACACACACACTCACTCACTTACGCACACACACACACACACACACAGACACACAGACACACACTCACTTACACTCACTTACACTCACTCACACACACACACACACTCTTACACACACACACACACACACTTACACACACACGCACACACACACGCACACACACACACACACACACACACTCTTACACACACACACACTTACGCACACGCACACACACACACTCTTACACACACACACTCTTACACACACGCACACTCTTACACACACGCACACTCTTACACACACGCACACGCACACTCTTACACACGCACACACTCTTACACACACACGCACACACACACTCACTCACTTACACACACACACACACACACACACACACTCACCAGGTGACACTAATCTGCCTTCAAAAATGTGATTTTAAAGCCGTTTTAACATGAAATACTGCTTTAATTGAAAAGTAATAAAAATATTAGGAGTTTTTTGAGAAGGAATAAAGTTGAACATAATTATTGCATAAATATTCACTAGTAGCATGAAATAAAAAAAAATTGAACAAAAAGAGATTACATTGATTTTACTGAAATAGTTTAATTTCATGCGTTCAGTCCCGTGTGACTCCCACATGAACGACACCAGAGGGTTAACCGCTTCAGAATCATGTTCCGCTATAAAGAGCAGTGCAGTGAACGGTTCTAAGAGACATTTACATTCACACATTTGGCAGACGCTTTTATCCACTGCATTCAAGCTACACATCTGTTTTTAAAATGAATGCATTCTATATGAGTTATTAAAGTGGCCGATCACGCTCGGAAAACCTCAGCGACGCATCCGCGAGCAGCCACGACACACACGACACACTACATAACGCATAAACATTACTGATGAAAGTTATGAAGTGTTGCCAGTATTGGTCTCACACACACATACGCCTGCACACCTTGCACTGTGCATCTGAGCATTATAAGCTACACACTCGACAGGGTTTAGAGACTCAAACGCTCTACTTTACCTCACAAGCTATAGAACAGACCTCAGTTCACGAGCACATTAGTTTGAACCCGTTTGGATTCGTTCCCCTGATATTATGAGACGGTTTAGCATGAATCAGGGATGCTGGAATCAATGCATATTAATGCAATAGTTCTGAACCTGTATGCACTTAACAGAGAAGAAATGCTTCTTTATGCAGCTCTTTTCCATGCAAAGGACAAAAAACCTAACTCTCTTTAGTGCTGGGCAATCGATTTATCCAAAATAAAAGTTTGTGTTTACATAATATACATGACCCTGGACCACAAAACCAGTCATAAGGGTCAATTTTCTGAAGCTGAATAATAATCATCACTGATGTGTGGTTTGTTAGGACAATATCAAATCTGGAATCTGAGGGTGCAAAAAACTCTAAATATTGAGAAAATCTCCTCTAAAGTTGTCCAAATGAAGTCCTTAGCAATGCATATTACTACTAATAATACATTTATGACATATTTACTCAATCTCTTCCTGGAACATGATCTTAATATCCTAATGATGTTTGGCATAAACTGTATAATGTTGACCCTTATCATGTGTTGTTGGCTGTGGCCACAGATAAACCCGTGAGACGCAGCGCTGCGGCTGGGCTCGGGGCACAAACAGACAAACGTATTTATGAAAGCCTTTATATATAATGCATTAATTATGCACCTCCAGTGCCACAGTGTAACCACAGTGGTTTTGTGCTCTGCGGTCACGCATGCGTGTGTGTACGGTGTATTTGCGTTTGCATAGTATTCTCATTCTGATTTTATTAATTTTGAGGAGTACTGAATCTTTTTTGTATAAGTGAGATTAGTAAATGCTCACATTTATTCTAGAACTACAATAACATTCACACACAACGCCTTACTCTCGATTTCTCTCACACTGTCAGTCAAATAAATGTGAAAAAGTAACTCAGATTTTGTTGTAAATTTTAAAAGTAATGCGCTACTTACTAGTTACTTGAAAAAGTAATCCGATTACGCAACTCAAGTTACTTGTAATGCGTTACTACCCCCAACATGTAAACATGAACTTTTATTTTGGATGCGATTTAATCGATTAAATCCAGTACTACCATTTTTTTTTTTTTAAATCCATATGCACAATATTTCAAGTTCTATATAATGATTCATGTTCGTATTAAAATGCTGCACACATTTAACATCCAAACGCTGCTGATTCTCGCTGTTGCCGATGTGAAATCCGACCGTGGCTTTAATCTGGACGTGTTGCTCCTCTGAGACTGAGAAGCAGGTTCGACGCTAGAATCTATGCGGATCCGCGGCGTCTTGTAGCAGAACATCACCTCTGTCCGAGACGGACGGCTCCTACGTCTTCCGAACGCGCTCCAGTAACGCCGCTCCACTCACACTCAGCTCAGGGTTACACTAGTCGAAGTTTACACACGTTGGGACTGTCGACGGGGTCTCAGAGGGCCACGGGAACGGCATCTCCAGTGCAAACTCAACCTGTGTTTGTTCGGTTACGGCGGACGGGATCGCTCGTCTTCATCCTTTTTGGGACTTTTGTACGACGTGATTGATCTGCGGTTTTGAGTGTTGTCCGTTGTGTTGCTTTCGAATGAGATGTGAAGATACTGCACCTTGTGTTTGACCCACTGAATAAAGCCTCTATCTCAGACACGAATCCTGACCTTTGACCTTTCCACTGCCACAGTGCACTCCAAACTGATGCTGAAACCCAAGGTGGACTGACAATCACACGCCATGTGAATAAAAGTCATCTTTTCAAAAGACACACAGGCTTTTTTTCGTTAGTTTCACTAATACATGTGCATCGTTTCTGTCTGCGGAATGACATGCATTGAAGACTAAACCTCTCAAACATTTGGTGTCTGTTTGTGTATTTTATAATGACGATGCATACGAACATTAGCATGACATACGAAGTGTAAACAAGCTGGATTATGGCAACATCTGCTGTGTGTTTTGATGCTCGAGAGCTCTGGGTTTGTGTTATGGCAGACATTGCAGTCATATTCCTGCTGTAACGTGATGATTCTGGAGGATGAAACCTGCAGAAACAATAAATGAATCTACATAAGTGTGCAAATGAATACATCAATCCACATATTCCTAAATAAATAGGCTATATGGGTAATTAAATGTGTGAGGAGATAAAACAAATGTTGATGAATACATACAAATTTAAAGTTGACCTTTTTTAATGTTCCTCTATTTATTTTTCCTTGGTGCAATATGCTAATGAGGAGGTGTCAATCAAACATCAGAAGGCGGTCTGTGTGCCACCATTGGCTGATGACTGTTGACACCCTCCTCATTAGCATATTGTGCCAAGGGGGGGAAAAATAATATATATATATATATATATATATATATATATATATATATATATATATATATATATATATATATATATATATATATATAGCTCATTTATTTATGCAGGCATATGTGGATTTATGTATTTATTTGCACATTTATTTATGTAGAATTTTGTGGATGCATTTATTTATTTGTTTGTTTATTTACATATTTATTTTTTGTTTTTGCAGGTTTCATCCTCCATCTATTGTTGGCGCCAAATTATCATAAAATATTTGATTACGCTTAACGGATTAATTCCTGACTTGTGAGAGATATTTGTGTAATTTGCCTATCTGAAAATAATTTATCCACACAATATTTGATCAATAACGTCAAGTGTTCTCAATAACTGTCGATTCCCGGTTTGTGAATGAATCACTGACTCGGTTCTTTTCTATGTATTGATCAAATGAGTTTGCGCAGGTTTTTCCCAACGGTTGATGAAAAACTAATAATTAAATCATTAAAAGCGTAAATAATTGTAAAATATTACTAACATTTTTAAGAGACCTTCGGTAAATATTTTAGGTCAAAGAGTTCTGCTGACGGAAAACTGAATCCCTGAGTTAGCGTAACGGTCTGAATCGGTTCATCGGAATCATTTGGACGGCTCACTGAATCGTGTCTGTAAAACACTAACGCCATGCTTTAGAACACGTAGAACAAAAAAAGCGCTGGATAAAGTGGAATATTTACCCACAAACAGCTCAAATAAACACAATCGCTGATCAGCGAGCTTTATGAAGCTGAACATGAAGCATTTTACTTATAAGACACTTACTCAAGCTCTCCACAGGCCACACTATTAAAGGTAATTTAGAGAAACGTCTGTCATTTAAATGTCTTTTAGAGATTCTTTGTAGTTCATAGTTACATTAATAATGCTAAAAAATAAAACAATTAATTATTTGATAATTACAATGCATGTTAATGAATAAAATACCAAATGTAAACAAGCCGGATTAGCAACATTTGGTGTGTCTTTTCATGCTCGCGAGGTCTGGGTTTGAGTTATGAAAGATATTTCAGTCATATTTCTGCTGTAACATGATGTTCGCACTAATGAACAGTCAATGTGTGATTGTGCAGCGGATAATGAGGTGAGATTGCGCGTGTCGCAGCTAGAGGCCGCTGTTGTGATAATGAGGTGAGATTGCGCGTGTCGCCACTAGAGGCCGCTGTCGCGATAATGAGGTGAGATTGCGCGTGTCGCCGCTAGAGGCCGCTGTCGCGCTAATGAGGTGAGATTGCGCGTTACCGCTAGAGGCCGCTGTCGCACTAATGAGGTGAGATTACGCGTGTCGCCACTAGAGGCCGCTGTCGCGGTAATGAGGTGAGATTGCGCGTCACCGCTAGAGGCAGCTGTCGTGGTAATGAGGTGAGATTGCATGTGTCGCCGCTAGAGGCCGCTGTCGCGGTAATGAGGTGAGATTGCATGTGTCGCCGCTAGAGGGCGCTGTCGCGATAATGAGGTGAGATTGCGCGTGTCGCCGCTAGAGGCCGTTGTCGCACTAATGAGGTGAGATTACGCGTGTCGCCGCTAGAGGCCGCTGTCGCGGTAATGAGGTGAGATTGCATGTGTCGCCGCTAGAGGCCGCTGTCACGATAATGAGGTGAGATTGCATGTGTCGCCGCTAGAGGCTGCTGTTGCGCTAATGAGGTGAGATTCGCGACAATGAGATTGCGCGTGTCGCCGCTAGAGGCCGCTGTCGCGCTAATGAGGTGAGATTACGCATGTCGCCGCTAGAGGCCGTTGTCGCGAAAATGAGTTGAGATTGCGCGTCGCCGCTAGAGGCCGTTGTCGCGATAATGAGGTGAGATTGCGGTTTGTCGCCGCTAGAGGCCGCTGTCGTGATAATGAGGTGAGATTGCGCGTGTCGCCGCTAGAGGCCGCTGTCGCGCTAATGAGGTGAGATTGCATGTGTCGCCGCTAGAGGCCGCTGTCGCGATAATGAGGTGAGATTGCGCGTGTCGCCGCTAGAGGCCGCTGTCGCGATAATGAGGTGAGATTGCATGTGTCGCCGCTAGAGGCCACTGTCGCGATAATGAGGTGAGATTGCGCGTGTCGCCATGCAGAGGCCGCTGTCGCTGATAATGAGGTGAGATTGCATGTGTCGCCGCTAGAGCCCGCTGTCGCGATAATGAGGTGAGATTGCATGTGTCGCCGCTAGAGCCCGCTGTCGCGATAATGAGGTGAGATTGCGGTTTGTCGCCGCTAGAGGCCGCTGTCGTGATAATGAGGTGAGATTGCGCGTCGCCGCTAGAGGCCGCTGTCGCGATAATGAGGTGAGATTGAGCGTGTGAGATTGTGCGTGTCGC